>JAQGAU010000273.1:0-32294 GCA_034698045.1 Paramacrobiotus richtersi
CGTAGCATCCCACACCATGTATTGACCATTCCAGACAGGTACTAGGGTTGCTCCATCAGGCCGTTTGCCATTCTTTCAGTTCATACCCAGTGGCTCCAGTTCGCAAGGGAAACCGGCAGACTTGAAGGCTTGTTCCACAATTTTGTTTTATTTGGTGTTCTTCAAATGTTATAATTTAGCTATTTTGTTATTATTTTTGTTACTATTATTTTATTGCATTAGAAATTGATGTTAATTCTGTTTACCGTTGCCCTTGAAGGATTACTCTTAATGTGTGTTGACTGGTACCGGCTTGCAATTGCCAATACCATACGATAAAGCATGCCATTTTCCCATTAATTGTGGGTGTGTTGTGGTTTTTGCTGTGCACTTGATCACTGAAGGCCCATTGTCTGTCTGCATTGGCGTTTGTTTTCAAAGCTCTTTTCAAATCTCTGTTCATGGAGAGAAATCTGATAATTTTTGCATATCATCGAGCGAATTTTGGAAACACAACGCAAATGGAATGAAGGGAATTAGATCATTTTGCCTTTTAAAAACTGCTCACTGGCTCATGAAGGTAGCATGTCTGTCCGTATGTGCAGGTACGCGTATGGGGATTTCGCGGATTTGACCGATGTATGTCTGGAGGAGGCGTTGGACACTCTGTACTGCGCCAAAAGGTACCTTATCCCCAAATTAGCGCGCGCCTGTCGGGATCACATCCAGTTTGAAATCGCAGTGTCCACCCAGTATGAACTCGGTGTGACGGACCTGGACCCCTGCGTCATTTTCCAACGGGTAGGTGGCGAGGGATGAATTGCTGGGAGCAACACCCATGTTGCTTGGTCTGAGTTCATTAGTGTTTTGTCCATATCGGTTGACCGGCGTTGTGTAGGCGCCCCAAATGGACGAAGAGAACTTGGCCAGTCTTGCACTGAGCACTATCGCCCGCCTCTGCTATTGCGTAATGAAGGGCGATGCTTTTCCCCGACTGTCTTTTGACTGTGTGCAGCGCATCCTGGACTACCCGCATCTTCAGACCCAAGAAATCAACATTTACCGGGGTGTCTGCCGGTACATACCTCCATCGGCACTTGTAGTAGCGGGTTAAAGACCGTTATACTTTGCAGATGGGTGGAGCTCAACGTGGGGGTGGTGACGGGCAGCGCCTTGAGGGAGGCGTTGGGAGCGTTGCTGTACTCGATCCGCTTTCCTGCCTTCACCCCGGGTGAGCTGTTTACTGGACCTATACAGGTGGGCGTGGATGCGACTAAGCGCTACATTCCCGACCAGTTTGTTGGTTTTTGTGGTATAGTGTGCTGACAAACAGCAGCGTCTCTGGGAGTCAGTAACCGTACTTCTACAGTCTGTAGTAGAGCGGACAGTGCAAGTTTCAGCAGACTTAACCGGGAATGCGCCAGGCGGTAATGATAGACAGTACAGTGTGTGGGGATATCAGTGTGGTCGTTGTAGGATGGTGTGCTGACTGATGATGAGGCCGAGGAGTTACTCCTGTTGCGTAATTCCGGCTCCGGCGACCCGGCGCTCCCTTTTCTCACAACGCCACGCACTTCCCTGCATGATGATGATTCGGGTTACGTTTTTTCTAATTATTAAGCTTCGTTTAAAAATCAAAAAGGTTGTGGTTCGGTCGTTCACAATGTGCGTTAGAGTTTAGATTGAAGCATATCTCTGTGTTTGCAAGCTGGGTTTGGTATAATAGCGACTGTCGCTGGCACTCCAATCTTCCCAGAAATTGCCGTTAGCGTACTGAAAAAAGTCGGTTTTTAGACATCGCTCCTGGTAATTAGCGCTTTGTACCGATTCCACTGTGCCGCTTTATAGTCCCTTAAGGCGTACTCTGCGACTACAAGGGGCGGTTGCCACTGCTAACTCCGTTTGTATGAGCGGCACTACGGATGTTTGACTTTTAAGCTGTTGCTTACGAAATTCTGACTTTCCATAGTATGCACGCTTTCATCAAGACACTACATTATGACGATTCAATGAACTTCAAAGACGCTCCAGGGAGTTAACACACGTTTTAACATTTTAACACATTGATCATGCAGTGCTTCACTATTCTACGCGTATCCAGAAGGTTTGCCGACAGTTCGCTGGATTATGGACTCACATACGAGGAATTCTGATCGCAAATCCTATACACCGCAAGTGACAGTTGAAGCACGCAAGTTACACAACAACAAGTCTAAACACAGCGTGCTCTGGATTGTTGCGACCTTGCCGATTAGAGCTTCTGTCAACAGTTACAGCAGGAGACAGACATTAATTTTGACGTTTAGTACGATTGTAATTCCGTACCATTGTACATTATATTGTCGTTTGTGTTCTTTTAACTTTAATATTTATCGCCTGCTGGTACAATCAATTATATGTTTAAAGCAGCATGCAGAACAACAAACGGACTTCAGAAATGACAATGCAGTTCAATGATAATGTTGTACTACTGCGAAGGAAGCGCTGCAAGGCCTTTAGCGTGTGTGCGTTTAACCTTCTGTTCTTTAGAGAAGTGCTGACATTAGGTTCTTCTGTTAATTAATCTCTTAATCTCATAATTGATAGTATTAGATGTCAATCACGGTTTGACTTCTTACAAAGTTAGTCAAAAATTTACGGGCAAAACTGCGTAAAATGATTGAATGTGTGGTTTAGCGTTTGCTTACCGGTGGCTCAGTTTGGGGTTAACCAGCAGCACGAGCTTTCTTTTATCATCGAACTTTATTAGCCTTTCTTTGGTCCGTTTGCTGTTCTATATGTTGTTTTAAATACTTCCAATTACTGTAAATGACTTTTATCGGGCAGCGATCATGGCCCGATGTGTGATTTATTTGACCAAAGTTACAAGCTCATAAACGCCGATATAAATGGAATTACAACGTCAAATGTCAGTCTCCTGGCTTTATTGTTGATTTAACCGCAAATCCGCAAGACTGCAACCATGCTGCGTTTAGGCTTTTTGTTTCTGCTGTCACTTGCGGTGGATGATATACGGGGTCAGAATTTGTCGTACACGAGTCCATCTGCTCCGGCGAATTGTCAACAAACCAAACCTGTTGGATATGCGTGGAATAGTGAAGCGGTACGTGATCCATATGCTTTTAGTGTTTTTTCGGCACATCTCGCGTCGATTACTGTATCTTGAAGTACATTACGAAGCGCAAAAAAATTCACACTGAGTTTTTTCAACTATCCTTCGACTTTCGTGCTATTAAAATTTAATGGTAACTTTGTACTAGGCAAGTACACCCACCGATAGCTGCACTAATGGACCGAAGCAAAGGAGCACACAGGTTTAAGTGCTAAATCTGATTAAACAAAAACGCCCGTTGTTTAGTAATTTCCGTAATAGTATCTTTTTTTTATTATTTTTCTCGGGACTGAGACACACAACATGAAATCCGTTTTGGCTGGGTATAGAGTACCTCCCCTTCGCTTTGTTTACAAATTTAAAGAGATCTTTCTACAATTTCCAGGAAACTTTATAAGATTCAAATTACACTTTCCTTTAATTTTCCCAAAGTTTAACTTAAATTTCGGAAAATTTAATTTTAATTTTACAAAGTTTCCTTTAGGATTCTATAAACTTTAATTTGCATTAATTTTTAAATATTGCATAATTCATCAGTCAACATTAACAAATTAATAGTTCTTCTCGATCAAGACAGATTCTCAATTCCATAAATCCAGTGTGTTTAAACGTTCTCTTGATCAAATGAAACAGCAGTCAATCCGTGCAAACTTACAGGCTTGTATAAAATAATTTGATGACCTTTAGCTGATACAAAAATTGGACTGATATGATGCAGACATGCAGATACAAACTTCTGTAACAGATATTGCTTGTTGAATTTATTATCAATATTTTCCGAAATAAAACCAAAACCCACTATCACGATGTTTTAAAGCAAATTTGTTTCAAAATGCACAAAAAAAACGATTTTCATTTATTTTTGCGCCTGAAGTGGGAAAAATGAGAAGCCGGGATATCGCACGAATTTCTAGTTAAACAGACCAATCAACATCTATATTTCAACTTTGAATACAGATATAAAATCATACATTTACGTCTATCAACGCCGCAATAAAGGTCATTCGGGCAATAGAAACAGCATTACGGTATATCACCCTTAAAAGTCTGGTTGCTGCCTGACACGTACGTGCGCTAACTCTAAGATTTAATCAGAAAAATTACATACACAACTCTACAACCAAATTGTGCCAAGCTTGTAGAGTGGAAGAAATTTGTATTCGGGGTCACAAAGCAGCAGGCTAACAAGTAGACACTACGA
The DNA here is from genome assembly GCA_034698045.1 of Paramacrobiotus richtersi. Classification (NCBI taxonomy): domain Eukaryota; kingdom Metazoa; phylum Tardigrada; class Eutardigrada; order Parachela; family Macrobiotidae; genus Paramacrobiotus; species Paramacrobiotus richtersi. The sequence goes on from JAQGAU010000273.1 coordinate 4,293, forward strand.
GTTTATTTCTGCTTGTCAGGGCGGGCGTTATTGCGCTTGGAAAAGACATCTTTGTAGGCGGTGCAAAGATGCACCGCTGGCTGCTCGCGCCGAGATGCAGGTGGGCGCGGGTTTGATTCCCCTCGAGAGCGGTTTGTTGCGACATACGCCTTGAGGCCGTGCGCTGTTATTCAAATTCCGGTAAACTATGCCCGAAATACACCAATAACTTGACCTCAGAGCGGTTTTGTACGGGCTTAAAACCGAATGGCTTACTTCTTGCGCACAGGTGCAATGCACCAAATGACCTCGAATAATTTAAACAAGAAAACAAACTCAAATTTGTCCATGTCACATGTGTAACAAAAAGATGTGTTTTCGAGCCACGTGAACAGCGTCTGAGTGCAAAAAGCGCCGGCGGGCAGTTTGTAGTACAAATCGAACACATGGTGTCTAGTTGATAGAATGGCAAGTTCCGAGTGTTTAGTTGTTGGCCTCCTTCGATGCATGTGTATATGAGTTTGTGCTCTGTTCTGTTTGTGAATAGTTCTCTTAATTTACACCCGATGCCGCTCGCTAATTATTAAGAGACCAGTTCATGGTTTGCTCTATATACGGTAGAATATATTGAGTAAGTAATAGGCTGTTCTCGTAACTGCTAACGAGCGGCTTCGGCGCAGCTGCCCCCTGGCATGTTTGTGTACTTGTATGAAAGTGTAGTTTCTTGGCAGGTAAATGACCCGAAGCGGCTAATTCTTAAAATTGGAAACTGAGCAAAGTATATTGTACTAAGCATGAATATTTTTTTACATCAAGTTAATTGCATACGGTGAAAGTTATAAACTCTTTAAAGTATTATGTCACACATCCATGGGCTTTCCGGGAACAAACGCATGAACTTTCGTGACAAAATGCATCGCTAATCAAGGCAACAAAGTAGTTGGATTGATAACTGTGTCTTTGATGTTCTTATCCTTCACAGTAGTTTAGTTCTTGTATCTTGCAGGGCACGGGAGTTTGGTACCAGTATATGTACGGCCCGCCCGGCAACCCCTTCGCGCCCAGTTTGAATAACCCGATAGAAGTGTACCGTGGTATTGGCTGGCAGCGCGATGCAGAAAAGACCGTCTACATACAGTCATTCCACGTGACCGGTCGTGTGAGCACTCCTCCGTATGACTGCTGGGCCAGCTACGGGATACAGAACACGTCGTGTAATGGGGCCGTGTATGCGTATGGATATGGTCTGGGAACGGGTCCAGAAGGTGAGGAAGCGCCTGTAAAATCCATCAGTAACCTTAAAGCTCGGTTCTAGAGAACCGTGCATCCTTGTGGCTACACGATATATTTGCATAAATGTGAAATAAAGTGGTTCACAGGTGCTCCCCGCAACTTTTACAAAATGTTTCTGGACCCCAACTTCATTTACATCCGGTCGGACTGCCTCACTGATGCCGACACACCAGGCGCCGAGAGATGTGACTATCCAGCAATCGCTGTTTGGACTAGGAAGATGGCCAAAGATATTACCCCATTGGAGGATCGAATCATTCGCGATATCCTCGACGATCGACTGCAAATGTACTGCATGACCTCGAAAGACATGGTCTACGTCAACTGGTACGACCTTCCACCCTGTGAATATCCAACCAAACCCCCAGCCGCTTTGAAGGATTTTAAACATGCGCAAGAGAACTGGGTTAGCAAGTGTCATAAGCCGGGATCTGGGTCGTGTTCACCCGCATCATTCTACTGAGTGCTCTGTGATACAACGTTCTGCTAACTGTATCATTCATAAAGTTACTGTAATGTTCCCCTTTTAAAGTAAGTAGTTTCGAATCTGTACTGGGCATACGCGTAGCAAGAAAATTTAAACCGAAGTTGCTACCTTTAAATTTCTCTTCAAAATTCCATCATTTTAACAGAATCCCAAAAATGTACAGCAAATTTATAATGAATGTTGTCAGTATAATTCGAGTTAATAAAAACGAACCTGCTTCCCGACTATCAAAAACGAGTTTATGTCAGATTTTACTGGAGTGTTAAAACAAATGGATGCGCGAAATGAAGTATGGTTATATGGTAGGATGACAGTAGACTCTTATCTGCAGATTTCTTATGTTTCCGTAAAAAAAATCGAAAATCAATACGCTTGATTTCGTTATTGTACAGTTTAAACTTGCAATCTAATTTCTAATCTAATTTTTGTGTATATTTTACTCTACAGTTAATCAGCAATCAGCACGCGCTGACGCACAGAACGGAATACTCGAACATTTGCGTAATCAACACGGTCAGCCAAATAGATAGAAAATTAAGTATAGAATCACGGCAGAATGCACATATAGTGCAAAAAAAGCGCGCGAACATTGCAGTCTCACATTGTAACACATAAACACATCTTCCAGTTCTTAGTAGAGTCGACTGTTCCCATAACACATAACCCATCCCCTCGCTGATTGCTGCATCTCCACACTTATGCGTAACGCGCTGTCTAAGAAATACCACAGTCCGAGGGCTTCCGTTACTAGTTATATCGAATTGTGCTTCCAGTCTGCTCCAGGAATGCCTTAGCCTGCGTGCCCCGGCTTCCTATCGCCACAAAAACTGCCGGTTGGACAATGTACCGTTCAGATAAAGCGTTACACCGCGCTTGTTTCTCGCGCTCCCGTTGGTCCGAGGCGCCACCTGCGATCGTAGTATCGCGAGGGCAACCGTTGGATGTGTTGCATCAGCCGAATAGTCTTTACCGTGGACGCCCTTTTGTGCTCCATTGTGTTGGTCTAGCCAGATGCTACAGATCAAAGAAAGATGACTCAGTGCAATTCATGGCTACTGACACGCTAAACTCGCTAGGAACGGGACACTTTCTGATCTCAAGTCAAAACTGCAGTGGTGATACGAAAGTAATTGAGACTGCTTTTAATTATTCACAGCAATTTTTCTTTCTAAATGCTGATTTCACGCACAATATGTTACAAACTTAGTTTCCGCATCTATTTTAAGCAAGTCATTGAACCATGCTTTTCGTGGATATTTGGCGATCAATATTCCTAACTCGTTAGTCGTTTTTTTTCGACACGATGTCCAATCCAATGGAATCCGTTACAGGTGCAGAATGAAACTGAAGAGCAATATTATAGTCCCTGCTTCGCTGTTTTGTAATGTTTTCATTTCAGGCGGCATTGGTTCATTTGTATTATGTATATAATTTTACAAAAAATGTTTGAACTACGTAAATGTGATGTATGTAATGCGGAATAGTAATTTTGGATCGGTGCCTTTAATCCGTATCAACTGATCGTACAACGCCGGCAAGTACCATAGTGATAATTCGCACATAATTGCCAAGTATAACATGTGAATACGAAATAATAATTAGTTCACGTGACTTCATATATCGCCGTGATTGGCACTTGTTCTTAGAGTAGCGTAGATATATCGTTTTGCCAAAATCAGGGATGGCGTTTTCTGTCCGTTAAACCTACTTGTCGTAATGGTCCCTATTGATTACCTGGAATTGTTTAAATATCACACATTGTCATGTGCTAACGTTTGGTTTGATTTTTTCCACAGCCTTGCTCGGAAACTGCACATTGTCGTCCCCGGAAACGTACACGGGCGCTGCAGTCATCTATCCACCAGCTATTACGAATGCGGAACTATTCCAGCCACACTTCGACGGGGAGATCTACAAACCAAGTGCTATCTCTGTCCGCGGGATCGATGGCTTATTTCAGTATGGCACCGTTATCGGCAAGCAGGACGGTGAGCTGCTGATCGATTTCCATTGCGGTACAACAGAACCTCACGTTGCTCAGATCGACAAGGTCTACCGTCTACCAACTGAAGCTGCACTCACAATTCCCGCTCTTTTGATGGGCAAGGATGCTGAGCTGCAAAACACTCCCGTGGAAGTCCTTTTCCGTCTGAATGCGAATGAACGCTGGAAATGGTATCCGGGATTCCTGACCAGCACTCTGACAACAGCTGAATGTGTTTATGTCTTTGTTCAGATAACTGTTTCCGACGGTGCAATGGTCAGGGCCTGCGTGCAGGGTAAACACCTTCGTACTCCATTGAATGGGACGGAATTAAGCCGACACGTAATCTGCAATGTCCATGACGTTCCGATCCAGCCGCACCAGGTATCGAGCTGCGATCCCCAGATCCATCGGATGCCACCGTGCCACTTGCTGGGCAAAATCTTTGACTGCTTGGATACCGTGGCGCAGATGAAGGTGCGTCGCGTGTGCACACTGTGGCGGGATGTCATTCATGCTGACTGTGCTCCAACACATGTGCGACTGCGCGTGCACGGCCCTCCATCACATTACTTGCCGGGACTTTTGCGGACCGTTTGGCGCAAGCGAACCAGAGTTCTGTCACTGATCAATCCAGATTTCATTAAAACTGGGAGTGAGAGCGAGCCCCATCTCAACTTGGTCATAAAGAATATTTTGAAGGGAAGTGGATATACTCGGCTGGATACTGTTGTGCTCACGGGCATTGTTCTCAATGTAGAGTCCTTCGGTCCGCAAGGTCTGAGCCAATATTTTACCAGTATACTTCGGTCCCTTGCCACCGTGTGCGGTTGTGTTCTGGTCCACAATGCCGTTTTCCATGGAACCTTTTACTTACCGCTCCGGTATCCTAATGCGGCAAATGGTCTTGGCGAGGGTAGGCGATCAATCAAGGTAACAATTAACAAAGCCCGGATTGATACGAGCAAAGAAGTGTCAGCTGAGGAAGTGTGGAAACAGATCGAGCAAAGTGAGCTGGACAGACTGGCCGATAATTTTACCGCCCATTTCAAAGTACATAACCCAAACTGTGAATGTGTGGGTCGAATTCTTTGGGTACGTAGAATGATGAAAGCCGGGCACGGGGTCATTTCTAATCAGAGCTTTTTTCAGGTCCTTCGACACAGTTGGAGAGGCGACGTTCATCGCACTCCCGAGTGCATGGTGAAGTGGTGGATGCCGCAGGATCTGGTTGCTCTGAACCCTCGCAAACTGTCATCGCTTGCTCTTTTCGCAATTAGTGCATGCCTGTAGTTAATGGATCTTCTCTGGTCCCTGAATATCGAGGTAGAAGGGGTATCAGAAATGTGTTTCAGATGGACAGACTGATTTTGATACCCGTTTCTTATAACATAGCGTTGGCCGAACTATATTTGTATAAGGTGACCCTTCCAGGGATTTCTGCTCCGACTACACGTATCACGAACTGCACGATCTACGTGCTACGCTGATTCGTATTCATGGATTCGTAATGATATATATTTTTATTTGCCAGAAAAACCCATGCACTGACAGTAGTAAAATTAATTTGCTTTTACTCGATGATTAGCGTATGCGGAAGCCATATAAATTAACGTACAGTATTCGCTGTCTCTGCAACGAAACCCGGCATGCTTCATGGTACGCCGAATAAAGTGTCGGTATTCTGCTTGGAGCCTTGTTTTGGAAACATGTCTTACAGCAGATAACGTGCAATTTGATTCCACGCTCCCTGAAAATCTCAAAAAATATTCAATAATGCGCTTTTGATTATATAGACTTCGGGGCAGTATCAGACACGATAAAGAACCAGAATGCAAGCTTAACAGACACAAACGACACCTGAATGGATGACTATACATGGAGATGTGCGCGAATGAAGAGATCAGTGATCCTGCGGCCACTGCCGGCTGACATCGGGTGCAGCACTATACCCAGAACCATGCAAAAAGAGGGGAAAACAGTATTCCGAGCGGCAAACCAATGGCTGTCGTTATCAGCTGACGGGCAGTGGTAATTATGTATATAGCCGCGGTTATGCGGCAAGCAACGGGTGTGCTATTAATACTGCTGAAAGGGCGACGGCGGCTCCTTTGGTCGGTTTGGGTTTTTGGGGCAAACATCCTGTGAAATCCTGCTCTGGTAACTGTGGGGCAAGGCACAATCGGCATGCGGAATTAAAAGACCCAGCGTGCGCATAACAATATTCTTTTCAGTAAAGTTTTTGCTTAGAGCGCACCGAAGACATTGCGGTGCGTTGAGGTCCCTTTCGGCGGTTTGACGAAGGTGCCATCTCCATCACCAACGAGCCACCGTAGACAAGCAACTTCACCAGGTGGTTCGATGCCCCATCTAAAAAGAAGGTTTACCAGTTTCAGCTTCGTTCTCGGTACGAATACTTCGAATACGCTCAAGTAATTAACATAGTCTGCGACTCTGCGACATACTGTAATGCGAGCGAGCAGCCAAACAGCTGTCGCAACAGTTTGATGCCAGCGTATACTTAAAATGAAAAACATCGGCAAACGCATGTCCATCGAACCAGATGGTCTACTACTTCGGTACAGTTTAACCAGTCCATAAGCGTGATGATCTCTTCGTTGCTCGTTTTCGAACAGAAATTATTGAACATCAATTGGACTAAATTAGTCCACTTCTCTGGACACTGGAGTCGTCCAAGTTAACTGACCAGTGACTCACTGGATTCCTGGAATAAGGAAAGGATTGTACCAGCAGTCGAGCCACGATGGTGATAACTGGCAGTTTCCCTGATCATGAAAACAGATTGAGTTATAGCTAGAAAAGGAAACAGTCTTCAATGCAACGTTGCGGAAACGGCCAGTCTGTTTACGACGGCCAGTCCGCTGGCCTAAAGGGATCTTTCAGTCCAAATCCATGTTGTGCCTGCAGCATTATTGCGCGGGCTTTAACGGCTGCGGGGGGAAGTGTCCCTTTCCGGAGGCTTCAGCGGTCATGCGCTCTCTCAAAAATGGACGAAACGTTAAAGCTGTGCTACCATTCGTATCGTGATTAGTTTTTGTTAGAACTGGACAAACTAGGGTGCTCCGTCGTGGAACCGAATTTTATGGCCACCGCTACCTGCTGTCTATTATATTTTGGTTTTTATAACAGCCTCAAATCCCACGTACAACAAATCAGCAGACAAAGAACACTCAATAAGCATACTGCGCGTCAGCCCGCGCGTGTTCCCCCCTCTCTTGACGCCACGTCTATAAGCTTGTTATGTGAGCTTATCCGAATGAAAACAAAAGAAAAAGAGACACATCAAGTATCACAAACCAGGTGATATATCAGGCACTATCCTACGCCTCATGTCCCAGCAAAACTTTTCTTTATAGCCGGAAGCCGGTCCTTCAGTTAGGGAGTTTGGGATTATTTCCAAAGCCTTCTGTTCATGCTTCCACGACAAGCGGATGGGATGTTTGAAGTTTAATGGCGAGTTTAGGTCAAATTTAGTAGCTGAAATGTTTTTTACCCGGGACACACTTTTTTGACATCTTTTTTGTTGTTGCACTTTTGCCTGAGAAGAGATAGCGAAAGACGATTCTGTTTGCCACAGATTGGCAGAGAAATACAGATGTAGGTGCCCGAACGTTCGATATATAACACTCGAGACGATATCATATTGAATTTTAGGCGGCATGTAAAAGAATCAGCAAATTTGGGAGAGCAACCCGTTATTTGGGAGGACATGTGGTATAAGGTTTGAGTCGGTTGCGTTACCATACAGTGCACGAAGCAAAGAAAGATAAGTACGTTTTTGTAAAGTTGCACATAACAGTTACAGTCACATTGCTTCGGTACAAACAGCCCGGTTCTCAGAAAGGCATACACCTGGTCAGTTTTCTAATCGCACTCTGTTTGTCGCCTTTTTGTGACTTATCCTTGAAATCGCACAGTTTCTTTAGGACTTCTTCTGCCGTACTTCTTTTGCGACACGCTGGTTCCAGACAGGTCCGTATTATATCAGCCATACTGCTTGGTATAGAAGGGTCAACAAACGGCACATACCCTTCTTTGAGCTTGAAAAGGAAGGTGTGCGCAGGAAAACGCTTGCGCCGGACTTTATCCACTCTAACTTTTTTACAACCAAGCAATCGATGCATCGAACTGGCATCGATTGTTTGTTTACAAAACCAGCGTCCTCTAATTCCATGGCAGCAGTCCATCAGGTCGAGAATAACACACCCAAGACTCCAAACGTCAATATGGAAGCCGATATTCTCGTCTGAGCGTTCTTCCTGGAAGGCCAACGCGACCATTTCTGGGGACATGTACGGTATCGTGCCTCGCAGACCCCGAAGCTCAACTGAGTTATTCGCATTTCTTCGAACGATGCCATCTAAGTCTCCCACTAACAACGTGAACTGATTATCAGCTCCGATTTTAATGAAAACGTTACTTGGCTTTAGATCTCCGTGGACGAACCCGTTCTGATGAATTGCGGTCAACCCACTTGTGATCTGTGCAGCGTAATCCACAGCTTCGTTTACGGTCACGTTAAGCAGTCTGTCTGTAGTGGGGCTGCATAACGATGTCTGCTGCTTTAGGAATGAACAAAGGTCACCACCTGCAATCGCATCAAAGCAACTTGTAGTAGTGGCAGAAGGTTTATTGTCTTAAAACCGCCAGGCTAGTCTGCTTCACGGTCAAGACATTTACGCCCAAAATAAAAATTCTGAATACGATAGTAAAGCTTGCAACTGTCGGGCAGATCTCACAAGTTCGTATTACTAATCTCTGTGTAATTGTGATTATGAGATTGTGAGATACCTTAAGTAATTGTTTATTACAGCAAGGTAATTTTTGATAAAATCGCAAATTATGGTGGAGCTTACCTGCACAGTAATCCATCATGAAGTCCACTGCTATTCCGCTTAATAGTTTATTAATCGTGATTTTATGGTATGCGACCAGATTTGGGTTTTTGATCTGCAGCAACGCGCCCCATCGCTCCTTTGTTGCTCCCCATAACTGGTCACTTCTCAGCCGCCTCATTTTTAGCGCATCCAGAACAACCTCCTTAACTGCAACTACATCGCTCCCCGCGTAATCCCCAAACTCCGTGATATTTGCTTTGTAGACTGTGCCAAAGCCACCTTGGCCAATGTAATCACCAGGATATTGGTAACTGTAGCTACAAGAACACCCCAGTGTTTCGTTCATCTGCGTGTGAATTTTCTCGTCTCTGGACATGTCGTCCAAAATGGAGGCGATACTATTACTCGTGATAATATTATCACTATTATTATCACACCAGTAATCGCCACTGCTGCCGTAAATGTCCACCAGTTTGTTTGCCAGTTGCTCGGCGGAAAGTCTATGACTGCGGTCTCTTGCGAAACATTCAAACAGAATCCATTTCAAGTCTCTCGGTATGGATCCGGGCACCCAAGGCGCATACCCTGTCGCTATGCGGCTTACCGAATTGTCAGTACTCAGAGTTGTGTTCGTCTCTCTGAATTCTAACCCTGCACAATATTTGGTTCCTCCGAAACAACATTTGGCTAACTGCAGAATAATGCAACCCAATGACCAAATGTCAGTTTCCCGGCCAATTTCTGGTATCTCATGAGGACAAACGATTGCTCCAGCCATTTCTGGGGACATGTACGAGAGACGTTCGTGGAGAGCCGTCATCTCAATCAAGCCGCTGCTGCTTCCACTAAGAGTAGTACTAGAATGCAACGAGGCAATTTTTACGCGGCTGTACTCTCTCGTCAATAGGCGTGGGTCCACTAATACTGCTCTAGGTGTTAAGGTGCCGTGAATAATGTTGTTTCTATGCAAATACTCCAAACCGTTGGCCAGCTCTCTTGATAAATCCAGTACGAGACTTTGTCTTAGCTTTGCATCACGGCCAGAAAGTTCGCGCATAACTGTATCCAAGTCCATCATCCCTGCGGTTAGAAAGCACAGAAGACAGTTTGAATCGCTCTGTAGCATTCTTATGCAACAGACTGATCAATTTAAACCGAACAGTCCCGAGCACGTTTGCGCCCAAGTACAGTAAAACCTCCGTAGTATCTCCGCCCTCCCGTTCAGCGAAATCTACGGAGGTGTATACTTTGTAGGGTGTCCCCCCTCAGGGACGGGGTGGGGGACGACGGAATAATTTAGCATTTTTTCGATTTTTAGTGAAATCCTTGAACTAAGTCTGCGGCGCATGCCGGTGCAACAAAAATCGTACACTATACAGAGTTGTATACGCTATGGAGGTGTACGTATACTACGGCAGGTTTTACTGTACATAAACCTTATTGGTGGGAATTTTTACTCAAAGTGCGCTAGGCGCTATCACATTTCCTGTTCTTAAACTGGGGACTCAATCAACTTGTTGCTGACAAACTTCTACCGTTGTAAACAATATCGTGCATAAAAAGCAAAATCATACGTAGATATGGTGCGTGATGTTTCAGATTGTACCTTCAAAATAGTCCATTATAAAATCTGCAATTACGCCTTTTCTTAACTGCGACGTTCCAACACAAATCTTGTGATATGATACGACGTTTCTATGCTTTAGACGAGATAGCTTTTTCCAGCGGTCCAAATATTTTTCAGGGTACATGAATTCGCTTCCCCACTCCTCTGAAATCAGCCGTTTTACCGCAACAGTCTCGGTTTCTTTTTCCAGATGTTCGCCGTTGTCCCAACTTCCTTTATACACGTTACCGTCTGATCCTTGTGCGACAAGATCTTTTTTGTCAAATGCATAGGGAAGCTCCGAACCGAACGTTGCGATGATTTTAACATTGTCTTGCCGCTGTAGTTCCATTTCGGCAGATAATGATCATTAGCCCTCATGGAAAATTCAGAGTTAGACAACTTCCATAATCCTGATACGTTTAGAGAAGCATTTGCATGGATATAATTCCCGACCAGTTTCTAAGATTAGCAATGGCATAAAACTGGCTATTGCTGCAACGGCTATTTACTTATTGTATAAATCAGCTACTGCTCTGGAAGTGTTTCCCGCAGCACCGTACCCTTCAGTCGGAATTGCCAGTGTAAAAGGGCCGCGTACCTCGCATGGAAAATGATAAGAGCTTAGTCGTTATCAGACGATGTACTTAGTGGTGCCTGTGCATACAGTGCAATGCCACAGCCATGCAGTAAAACAAGCTTTAGACGAGTCACTGTATCTGTGCAGATGTTTACTCTGATAACTACATACTATCAACTAGACAGCCCTTTGCACTGTTCCTTTCTGGAGGAATTATTGCGGGATTGGCATTCTAGCAGAAACGTTAATCAGGATTCAGAAGGCGATACATCTACTATTCTAATATCTGCTGTGTTTTTCACTCTGATAGGAGAGTAACTTGAAACTTGAAGATGTCAGCAAGATCAGTAGCAAGTGGACTGCCATGGTATGGACTATGGAGGAATTCTGTGACTAGACCAGCAGTAGCTAGCAGACAAGGCTTCTTTTTAATACGGTACAATGTAAACAGTTTCGAGTAGCGTGAACTGTTTTGGTCTGTGCTGCATTTAGAACAAACATCTGTGCCGTTAACATAGTTTATGCGAAGGTATCAGCAGTGAAGGTTTGTACCTAAACACAGTCACAATGCCTAGCACAAACCTTTTCAGTGTTATTGACAAGTGTTTCGAAGCAAAATGGTAAACAGACAAATATTCTGCCGGCTACAAGTGTTCGCGTCTATTACATGCGTTACTTGTCGAGCACCAGCAAAACCGGTACATTTCTGCTGTAAGTTCCTTTAGCGCAGGAGCTAATTGAACGTCTGCGCACACTGGCGCTTAAAAGGCTGGACCTGCATCCACGCAAACGGGTCTATAAATTGCAATAACTGGGTTGGTGAAAATTATCTGCCTCTTGTTTGGATATGCTCTAAAGTGAAGGAGTGTGGGTCATTATCAGATTCTGTCGAAATGGGCAGGGTCTAAAACCTGGCTATGGCAATTGCCACTGGCTATGGCAACTGGCAATGGCAACGCCTTTTTGGCAACGCCAGTGCTAAAACCTGGCATCGCCAGGATAAAACCTGGCGAAATTATGTTATCGAGTTGCTCGCAAATCTCATGCATCGTCAGGAAGGTTCCGGTACCACAACATTCTGCCACAACCATAACAGCAAAATTATATGATTTTCGATAGGCAACTATGATTCTAGAGTCAGGATACGGCTGCGCTGCATGAGAAAAGTTGTCTACATCATTGACTACGCTGAAACACAGTACCATAATTCGTCAGCATCACGACTTGTTCTGTTCTGCTGTAGACAAGCGCACGTACGATGCAACACAAGATGCAGTCGCGTAGAAACCGTTATGTTACTTTTTATTGTACATCGTGCCATTTCGTTTGCACATAACAGATATCTATCTACATGCAAGCAAGGATATTTTCAGCACGTGCACGCACGTCCTGTATGTCCGCCCGCGTACATTTCCTGAAGATAAAGAACCATTTAATTGAGCAATCCATTTAACGTATTTTCACTGTTACCCCAGCACAGACCAAGCTCAGCCGTTCACAGTTAGCCAAAATATATAGCCTTCACTTGCTTTGGGCATTTACGCCAGTACATTTTTTGGTTTCATTACGCGTCGATCAGCTGGACTATGAAACAGCAAATATAAATTATCATATTTCTAATAACTGTTTAGTATCTGCTGCATAACATTCGTACGCTGTACATTGACGCAACAGTGATGTGGTAATAATAAAGCCCATTAACTAATTTTAGCATTATCACAGTGCTAAATGCTACCAGTTTCTATTTGCTGATTTTACTGTGCTCTATGGTAACTGTGGAAGTATGTTAATGAATGATCACCATGGTCATTCGTCCCAATTTATGCCAAGTTTTCGCTTATATTGTTGTAACCAAACCCAGCACCTTTAAGTTGGAAGCATGTAAATGTGAACTGTTGTAAACAGGAAAACAAGCTAGCATTTGTGGTTTACTCAGTAAACAGTAACTGTTTCTATCTGGTCAGTTGTTCTTCTGTAGTAATTCAAGAGCATATTCAATCCCACATGACTGTGGGAATGGATTAAATATGCTCTTGAGTAATTTTGTAACGACGGTATTCGTCGGCAGTTAGGCAGTAATGTTTGATGTGGCATTTTCCGCGTTATGGTTCAAAGTGTTTAGATACATATAACTTATGTTCTGGTGGTAATTTTACGTGCTTCATGCGCAGTATTAACACAGATTAATAAGCGTGTCTTCGAAATTATAAGCTGATAACATAGTGCAATATGTAGCTGTTTTTTAAGCAGACGATGCGTGCAACAGAGCGAAGCGGTCAATGCATAGAGCGCAGCCATTATCGCCAGGTTTTATCCTGGCGATGCCAGGTTTTAGCACTGGCGTTGCCAAAAAGGCGTTGCCATTGCTAGTTGCCATAGCCAGTGGCAACTGCCATAGCCAGGTTTTAGACCCTGCCGTCGAAATGGAACTGGAAGGGCAAGAGAATTTCCAAATTAGTGCAGCCTTCGGATCGACGCTTGGCTACGCATTGGAAAGAAATGATATCATCGCACGAGGAATATTTGGTAACATTTATAAAGCGAGCGTAGTTAGCCGTGGGAATCTGGAGAAAGAAACCGACGTTGTGGCCGTAAAACGCGTAATTCTGAACAAGAAGATGGTAGGCAAGTCATTAAAGCGCTGGGAGACGCTGCCGTTCCTAAAGCACGAAAACGTCCTGTCTTATCACAAGATTTGTATTGGGATGTCGCAGTTGCGAAGCGTTGTGCCTGTGGATTTTGTAATGGACTATTGTCAAGGTAGCAAATGTTACCGTATTTGTGATTGTATGAAGTACACATACTCAGAATTTTGCCAGCGGCAGCAACAAACCAGGTGTGTCCACAGAAAAGGAACGAAACCACACTAACCGTACTTATCAGCAGACAAGCAAGTTCATTGTCGACGTTATAATGATCGCGGTTTACCCTGATTTTACGGCTCCGTTTTAAAACACGGAACACGAGCGGACCCAGTCGTCCCCAGCAAACTTTTCCCGGGACATTCTGCACGTATTTGTACGGGATCTAACGAGAAACGAATCATGAGAGCTGGGCTAGCAAATACGAGTTTTTGTCATGAAAACTGAGCAACGTGGAGCCGCTGTAAAATTTAATTTCCCACGCACCACAGAAGCAATACACACAATCATACTGCCGTTGTGTATACTTCGACGAGAATGTCATTTCTGCGACTTACACTTTATATGCAAATTCCGTATTTCAATACATAGCAGAGCAGAGCAATAAGAGAACTCTAACAAACACCAGTACAGGAGCTCCTGTACTTATCTGCTACGGAGATTCTGTTAATCTGATTTATCATTTTATGGTGTTTTGGTGTTTTGGTGCATCGTGATATACATGTATACCGGTATTTGTATTGGCTGACCAGGAAGTTTGCACAGGAGGTGCAGAAGTGCTTGTACGAAAAGTATGAGTTGCTGAAATAATTTTGTCTTCCAAGCGTGTTACCGGTGAATTAGAAACAAAGATTGAAATAAAAGATAAGGTTGCTCTCTCTCTTACCGCTCACTATCGTTCTGATCTGCGCAATCATTCGGCGAACTTTCGCATTGGATGAACCAACAGTACGAGTGAACTCTGTCCAATGCATGCTTGTCATGCACCGTATTCTGGCGGGGAAATGCTATAATCATTGCTACGGTGTTTTCCTTGACGTGTGCCTACAGTGTGCGGCAGGTGCACCAATAACTGGGTATAGGTAAAGGATCACTCATTACGTAACGCGGTCGGGGAAAGCTTCTGAATTCGTTTATTTGCAGACCAGAGTACACTGCGATCGCCAGCCAATCAAGTTTAATCGACGATAACTCGGGAAGACAAGTCACCGGAAGTAAGCAGTTTATCCAGTTTCCCCGTGAGATACAGAATCTTTACATTCGTGTCACAGATTGTAGGATAACATTCAACAGCGTAAAACTGTTTTTTTCTTCCCAGTAAGTAACCTAGCGTGACGCAAAGTTGGACCATATTCCACGCTTCCGCCGTCTTAGGCGGTATACGCAGGAATGATTGCGCTGCGCCGGAGGTACGAGGTATCCAACAGCGGTTCTATGAACTTGGATGCCCTACAGGTGACAGAATGTTGGAATGTGCTCATATGTCAAATAAAACTGGAACCACAACCTTGAGCATTCGTAGACAGTTTCATTGTAGATTCGCAATGCTTCGTATAGAAAAAATTCCCAGTGAATTACTTTTTGTTCAAGAAATATACCGTCTGTGGCATAAGGCCGACTACATAGCGATGAATCGGGGGTACCTTCTCAGTAGGTTCTGAGCATATATGTCCCAGTACGACAGGGCATGCAGGTGAATTACCACTGGCAGATCCGTGAAGTGTGGACCGTTTGCACCGGACGCATCTATGAGCAGTAGCCGGGGATTTCGCAATGCCACAACAACCGAAGTCAATTTAATCGCTCGGCAATTGACCGACAACTAATATGTAATCTTTTTAATCTTTTCAGAACTGAAATACTACACATACCTTTGAAATGAGCAACAACCGAAACCACCAAACTTCTGCACGGTTTTCTTTTGCTTACAATTAGTTCGTTCAGCTCCAGGATGTTTTAATCGGTGCGGTTTCATCGGTGGTTGTGTGATTTTGGGCAGAACTTTCCTTGATTGCATTTCCCTTCGGATTAAATGTCGATGCTCTTCTGACCTTTAGAGAGTTTCACTTTGATCGGTGGTTTTGAACGCTGGGTCAGATATATATCCAGTACCATTTTGGTTGAAACGACAGCGATCGATCGAATCAGCGAACATGAAAGAAGTTTGCTCCGGAGATTTTGTCTAGTTTCATGGTCAGGTTAATTGTTAAATTGTTTAAAATTAAATTGTTTTCCCAGCAACAGATATAGAAATTGAGTGGATACCGTTGTGCATGATGATTTCTGGCCAAAATACTGAGAACACTTCGAACTGATTAAGTGCTACCGTTTTGCATTATTAGCTATCAGAAAATAGTACTCGCACCGTAGCAGGTCATGTGGATCGAGCTATTGCTGTTTGGGTGTTTCTATTGTCCCGATTATAGAATGCCGTTATGAACTCGGCCTACGTGATACGTGTGTATTATCAATAGAAACATATCCGGTGTGCGTGCGGAGCATGAGTAGCTTTGTACAATTGTGTGGCAGTGTTAATAAACATGGGATGTCTGATACCATTTTACATGGGAACTTGTAGTTGTTTTGCACGATCATCAATATTGTGTCTCTGTCGATTCCCGATACAACCCAACGTTATGGCTTTATTATTGTATTACGCTTTTTGAATGTTTTGATGGCGCAGTTCAGATACAGAAGACAATCTCAACCAAAATGCAATAAAATCAAGTGAATAAGTTTGTTGGAATACGTACGGCATTGAAGCTACAAGTACACTTTTAACTTTTAAAAGTGTACTTAAGCTGTGCAGTACGACAATAAATGAAGTTTTTTAATTTAGCAGCAACCAGCATCGATACAAGTCGATCGGCTGTCACCGGTTTGTAAAACTATCGGTACTTCAATGTAACATACAGGTAATAATTTCTAGTTTATACAGTATCCATTGTAGACTTAATTCGATCAGCCGCTGCAGTGGCCAGTGGCCACAGTCCCACAGAACAACTACCTAACGTACTCGTCCATCTCAGGTCAACGCATTCGATGAATACGGAATCCGCGTCCATTGAGAATCACGGATCACTGTGAGATCAGCATGGCAGATAAGGCAGACAGGAGGGGGCAAGTGCGATCAGTACAGCACAGCCGGCAACAGCATTCTATCAGGAGCCGATGTACGTACTACTGCGGATATCGGGTCCAAACTGTAAACAATCGGATGAATCACATACCTGCACGACAGCAAACAGATTTCTTTGGACGAGTTGGATGCCTCCTTGCCGAGTTTACACTTCTTCCGAAACCGTAATCCGTCAGGTTACGCAGTCAGATTATCACGATTCTTTCGCAATTTTTTCGTGGATGCGCGTTGAGAGATTTTAGAGAGACATTAATAAGTGCTCACTCGCAGCTTTGCCAAATTCCCTTGCCCCGCGTTTTGTGCACTGTTAATTTTCTCGTCCTGCCTGGAGAACTCTTCAGATAATATCATAATAATCATGGAAATTCGAGATGCTGCGGATTCTTCCAGCTTGGGAGAGCGATTGTGGAATCTGCGGAATGAGAGGACGCTCTGCGACGTGTACCTGAAAGGCAATGAATCCAACGCTGAGGAGATTCCAGCTCATCGCAATGTGTTGGCTGCAAGCAGCCCATTCTTCAGCGGAATGTTTTGCTCAGACATGAAAGAGTCTCGTCAGGAGCATATCACACTCCCGGAAATTCCCAGTGCAGTTCTGCATTTGTAAGTAAGCGTTTTTTCTAGGCTTATTTAAACTAGTCAGTCGTCCGGGTTTCAAGGTTTGTACAATAGTTTGTGGGATCTTGATAGCGCAGTCCGATTTGGTCATTTCCTTTACTGGTCCGTCGACTAACCATGCTCGCTGACGGATTTTCGCTGTCTTCCAGTAGAATCTCGTTGTATACGCAGACAGTCAGACTACACCGAATTTTGAAGGCAGGTTCATTACTAGTGCTTTAGTGCATCCTACCTGTCGGAAATCGAAATCTTTGCGGCTGTGTATCTGTAAATGCAAAAGCTGAAGTTGGGAAAGCTGTTTCCGTGTATCGCATACATGATACATCTCCGCTGTGTATGACCGCATGATTCACAGTGCGTGTGCTACAAAATCCTTTCAGCTGTCGCATTTACAGGTTAGTGAAGTATGCCTACACTTCAGAGGTGTGTGTCCATGCGGACAACGTGGTGTCCCTGCTGGAAGCTGCCATCTTTACCCAGCTGAAACCTCTGGCGGAGATCTGCTGGAACTTCTTGGAAGAACACATGGATCGAGAGAACTGTATGGTGATTTACGGTCTGGCGGAGCGCTATCAGCAGACCGCTCTGACTGAGATTGCCAAGACGGAGACCCTGCGGCACTTCTCAACTCTGGCGCAGAGTGAGGAGTTTCGGCAGCTGGACAAAGACCTAGTGAGTGCTGTGAGGCAGTTCGGATGCATGTTTCACATTACAATAACTCCAAGTTTCCAACAGCGCATGATATTTCTTTTTCTAGGTTATGGCCCTCTTAGGATCGGACGACATCATCATCGAGCGTGAGGATGGGGTACTGGACGCTGTGTTCTCCTGGATCCGCTATGATCCCGGGAGGCGAACACCGCTGCTGGCGGATTTACTGTCCATGGTTCGGCTCGCACACGTCACACCCGAGCATTTGCAGCGGTCGGCCGCCGAGTTTATTATCCAGATGGGAAACCGTGGTGCAGACCTCTCGGATCGCATGCAGCAGTCAATTCAGGTGTCGTCCTCCGTCGACAGCCAGCCACGAGGGTCATGCGGTAAGGCGGGTTTTTACTCACACCAACTGGACCGGTGATGTTCATGTGGGATAGTATGCTTATGAGTGGTTACCAGTAGCGATACGCCCCAACATACTGCTGGTTCTCTATACCATTAGCTCAAGTGTTAGCGTTTGGGGCACGAGCACGAGTCAACTGAGACCGCAGCAGCGACTGTCCGTTGACATTAACTGACACAATCTACCGAATGCAAGACGCCTGTAGTTTTCGTGCCGCTACTTGTATCCGACTAGAGTCATATGTTATTGATTTTCACCTGTTTTTGTCCTGGTTTTAGAATGCTCGAAAGGGTTCCTGTTTTTCGGTGAGATGGTGAACTGCATTGATCCAGTGACTGGAGCCGTCAACATTCTTGGCACTACTCCAGCTGGTCTTAGTGTAACTGGCAATGCAGTTATGGGGCGTTCAGTATTCGTTGTGGGCTCCCTGGACAAGCATCCCGTCCTGTTCAGCTACGACCTCGATCTTCGCACCTGGACGTTGCAGACGCAGCCGCACTCGGCTCATTTGTTTGGCGGCGTGATAGCTCTTGCAGGACGTGTATACGCTCTGGGTGGCATAAACGATCACTCTGCCGCCATCAGCACCGTTGAATGCTTTGATCCGCAAACCTACTCATGGCAGCTGGTTGCCGATCTGCCTATGCCGTTGGCAGATTTCGGCTTCGTTGTACACCGGGGTAGGCTGTTCACATTTGGGGGTGCAGGACATCGGAATGCAAAGAGAGTACTTCGGTACCGTCCCACAGCCGATGTTTGGACCGAGTGCTTCACAATGCCTGAGCCACGTGAGGACTGTTCGTGTTGCTTGGGAGATGATGGCATGATCTACATTCTGGGTAAGTATTTGTCAGTTGTGCATGGAGTATAGCTCAAAACTCAAAGAAATACAATTTTCTGTCCAGGGGGTTGTTCACGATATGAGTGCAAGTTTTCCTTACATTTTGAGGGGTATAATCCACTGACCAACCAGTGGGTGACCAGAGGTACTGTGTGTGCTACAATAATCATTTACTAATCATGGTTTGCATATAACCGTAAGTTTAGACATGTGCATGGATCTGTCCATGCTCTTAGATGACCTGCCAACCTTCGGGCGTCAGCTTGCAGTTGGAGCCATGGATGGCAATATTTATGTACTCGGCGCGTCCGATTGGCGCACGTACGACAGGGCAACTCACGTGTCTCCAGAGTGCATTCAAATATTCTGTGAAACGACACATCAGTGGTCTGCCCGTGCTGCACAATGGCCTTTGACTACCCTCAACACTTTCCGTAGCTCCACGTGCGCCGTTGTAAAGCTTAAAAAAGGTGAACGCCGTTGCTGTTAGCATCCAACCGCTAGGATGATCTACAGTGTCTTAACGTGTTTGTAGAACTACTGCGAAAGAAGCCGTGTGTGGATGTCGACGGTGTGGACGAGGAGGATGACGCGGATGATGTTAACGAGATGGATTTGGAGACACGTGGTGAAGGTGCCGTCTGAATCGGTTCGCGCCTTTTTGCATCGTCTATTTGTGTGCAGCTGTGTTTTGCACTTTGATACTTACTAGATTTGTAAGAGTATACGCGTTGCCGTTTGGCGTACGCTTTTTGTACTGAATAAATTTCCACTAACCTTTGCTCGCCACATCGTGCACGCCAAGTCCGTTGACGATTAACACTCACCAAATTGCGCAGTTTAATTACGTGTCATTTCCCAGTGAGCCTTCGAGGCCAGCTAATCAAATATGGCTGACACGCCTGAAAATCGTAAACAGCGTCGGAGTAAACAGCGATGAATAACGCATCTTGTAGCCTTGTGAATTAACGTACAGTATTCGCTGTCCATGGAGCGCCGAATAAAGTGTCGGTGATCTGCAATACAGTCTTGGTTTGGAAACGTTTCTTACAGCAGATATCGTGTTATTTGACACCACGATCCCGGAAAATCCCATGAAATATTTCAGTAATGCGCTTTCGATTATACAAACTGAAGGACAATGTCAGACACGACAACTAACCAGAAGGCAAGCTTAACAGGTACGAACAACATCTGACTTGATGACTATACAGGAAGATGTGGGCGAATGAGGCTATCAGTGAAGCAGAAATGTCAAAATCATGCGGGAGCCGCGGGCTGGCATGGGGTCCAGCGCTATGCCCGGTACGATGCAAAAAGAGGGGAAAACAGTATTCTGAGCAGCGCAAAAAAAACCAATGACCTTCCTTTATCAGCTAACGGGCAGCGGTATATATAGCCGGGGTCATCCGACACGCAACGGGTGCGCTAACAATACTGCTAGAAATGCGAAGGCTTTGGTCAGTTTTCGTTTTTGGGGGGTTTCTTTACGAATCAAACATCCTGTGAAATGTGCTCTGGTAACTGTGGAGCACAATCCGCATGGGGAATTAAAAGAGCGAGTGTGCGCATAACAATACTCTTTTCCGGAAAGTCCCTGCTTAGGGCGCACCGGAGACGTTGCGGTGCATTGGGGTCCGGTTTCGGTGGGTTGACGAAGGTGCTGTCACCATCAACAATGACGCACTGGAGACAAGAAACATCGCCCGGTGGTTCGATGCCCCATCTGGAAAGAAGGTTTACCAGTTTGAGCTCTGCTCTCGGTAAGAATACATCCATACATCTGCATGCGCCAATCCAAGCAGCATCGTCTGCGAGGTACTGCGAGCGAGCAGCCCAACAGCAGTCGCAAGTGATCGGTACCAGCGGCTACTTACAATGAAAAACACCGGCAAACGCATATCCATCGAAGCACATTCTCCACCACATCGGTACGGCTTAACCAGTCCATAAGCTTGCTGATCTCTTCGTTGCTCATTTTTGAATAGAAATCATTGAACATCGAGCGAACTGAAGTAGCCCACTTCTTCTCCGAAGACACGTCGCCCACGTTAACTGACCAACGATTCACTGGAATAACGAAAGGACAATTGCAGCAATCGAGGTGCGATTGTGCTATTATGCAGTTTCCATGATCGTGAAAACATATCGAGTTACGGCTATAAAAGGACACGTTCTTCAGCGCAACGTTGTGGCAGACATTCCAGTAATTAGGTATTGGTTCAGGATCGTTCAGTATGTAATCCGGTCGGGGAAAACTTTGAAATTCGTTGATCTGAAGACATGAATTCTCTGCAATCACCAGCCAATCAAGTTTAACCGACGATAATTCGAGAAGACAGGTCAGTGGAAGTAAGCAGTTTATCCAGTTTCCAGTGAGATACAGAATCTTTACATTGCCCGTCACTGACTGCAGGATAACATGCAACAGTTTAAAGCTGTTATTCTTATGCCAGTAGTCAAAGTTCGACAAACTTGAATCACTTCCGAGGTCACAAGCAGGAATGATAACGCTGCGTCGGAGGAACAATGTATCCAACAGCGGTTCTACAAACTTGGATGCCCTACAGGTGAGAGATGTAAATGTGTAACATGCATTAAATGTAAAAAAATGCTCCACTTATCAAAATATCAAAACACAACATTCTTTGTACCGTAGGGGTACAATCGCTCAAATGCTTGTCCGCCGGCCTGGGCTCTATTTACTAATTACTAACTGACGCCTCAGTCCATTAGATCTCTCTCTGCATTCATTAAGTAAACTCGGTTGTAGAGTATCAGATAAGAAGTGCATCGTCAGTACCTTTTTAGTAGGTTCTGGTCAAATACATCCAAGTATGAAAGTACTTGCAGATGGGTTACCCCGGGCAAATCCTGGAAGTGTAGATCGTTTGCAACGAACTCGTCTGCAAGCAGCGCAAATTTTCCCATAGCACGAAATCTTTGTTAGCTGCTATTTACCTAAAACTACAACTCAGTACGGTTACCGTTGCGCGCTCTTTATCAATGTTACGTGCCTAGTGATAAGAGAAAAGCTATGCGTGCGATATGCGATTACGATTAACTGGAAATGCAAATCAAATTCGTTCGCCGCCACAGGACCGAAGTTCTTAGTTGACATGTTTATTTCAGACTCTTCAAATATCGTTGTCAGGCAGACCAAACTGAACTGCCTGTGCATTTCCTTACTTACCGTGGAAAATCAAAACATATAGCTTTCTTATTTCCTGCATCGCAAGCAACTGCACATACCTTTGATGTTAACAATTTCCGATACCACATCGTTGATCACGCTGAACACGACCGCGGAGCATAGTTCCTGGAATCGTTCAAGGAACACGGGTAACTGCCACAGTATAACGTCAATAATTTGGTCTCTTTTTTCTGATTCTGCTGCATGAGTTTGTTGAGGATTAGTAGGTCTTAAGACCTCAACCACTTCACCTCTAGCTGCAACAAATAAGGTATTCGTGGCTCTCAACCAAAACTCTTGGAATCCCGGCAACGGAACAGCTTTCCGCAGATTAAAAGCAAGATCAGGGCATTCGGTGGATGACGGCAATGGAACGATTAATTTACAAAATGTGTTGGCTGTGACCTCTGCCCCTGCTTGTCCCCGCCTTCGAGCGCGCTGTCTAACTCTGGTATCTCCGTCAATAAGGATGCCTCCTGTGTCGGACGTCGGTGACTGATAATCATCCAGAGTTATATACCGCAAAGTAAACGTCTCCATGCAGCTACCATAGTGATAGCCGCCTGCGCATGTCCACCAAGAAATCAGCGTCGCACGCTCCCAAGATGCGTCAGCCGTGTTTATACCCATCAGCACCTCAATATCCTCGGGCAAAGTCTCGTCCATGTCATCGTTCGGCAGTCGCACACGTTGGAATGGAACTAGCTGTGTCTGCCATCCCGAACCAACTGTCACTAGCAGACCGTTTTCATTCTTATCGCAAACATACCCACGTCTCACAACGCCATTGTCCTCTTCGATGTCAAGCACGAAGTTCCTAAGCGATCCCACAGTGTGCCATTTCCGATGAATTGGGAATAACGCAAAATCCGCCATGTGCTGGGAATTGGTATGATACCGTTTGGATGATCTTCACCCACAAATTCTTTTTTTAGTTTTGTTCCCAGTGCAAAGCGTCACGAGATTGCTAATCGATTCACTTTCTGCTACGTAGGTCACCATTCAACCATAATTATTAGCTTGAAGGGTTTTTTTTACTAGTCGTACAGTGCAGCAAGAAGGTATTACTAGAAAGCCGTTCGGCCAAAAACCAGTACGTCTGGATCGCTTCTTCCCAGCACTTCACTGGAGCTCGTGCTCATAAAATAGATATCAATGTGCTGCGTACTTAATGTATACTGTACGATACACTCTACGCCGGCGCTATGGCATACGAGTAGCACGTGTACTGTCGCACATTCTAACGTAGACAAATACTGAGACTTCCATATATACGGGCATGCTATCGATCAGAAGCGCGTCGTGCACGCCAAGTCCATTGATGATTATCCACTACAGCTTATCCCAGATATGGGTCATATAGCGCTAGCTGCACTCCAGTTCATTCCAGTATTTGTTGTTAGTTTAGTTTATTGATCATTCTTACAACGCAATGTATTCATTCCTGGTAAACTTAATGCCGCGTTTTTATAGCTTTGTAATGAAATACGATGACTTCCATCTCGCACATCATAATGCAAGTTTATGGAAACTAACAGAAAGAGAACGGAACTGTGGGAAATCGCTTCCAGCACTGATAATGTGAACTTCATAACAATATCCATAGTAACTGGGCCATTTGCGTAGACAACAGGTCAGGGTAAACGTTGGTTGGTTTTCCAATTTGGAGATTTGTTAACTTTTCTTGGCATCACACTCTTGTGAAATCAGCTCTCGTAGCGGTTGATCAGGATCCGCATGCGGAATTAAAAGTGCCAGTGTGCGCATGACAATATTCTTTTCTGGAAAATCTTTGCTTAGAGCGCAGCAAAGACGTTGCGGTGCATTGGGGTCTTCTTTTGGTGGGTTGACGAAAGTACTCAGGCCATTAACGACGACGCACCGAAGGCAACTAACGTCGCCCGGAGGTTTGACGCCCCATCTGGAAAAAAAGTTTATTAGTTTCAGCTTAGCTCTTTGTTTGACACAACCTTTGATTTCCGGGCCGCAAGAACGAAGAATTGTAACCAGTGGTCTGTACTACTACTATTGCCATTACTTCGATCTGTGCCATAATTGGATAAGTGCACGCTGCCAGCCCTTATCTGGATAACCCTCCAATCAGAATTTGCGCAGTACTGTAAAGCATAAGGTGAGCGCTCACCAAGGGGGGTCTCCAAGTAAGGGCGAAAAAGCTGCTATAATCCACTTGTGGCACAGATCGAAGTACTTCACTAAGTCTTGGTAATTGACTCAGTAACGAGCAATCACATTGATAACACTATGCCTCAAAAATACTTACAATGAAAAACAACGGCACACGCATGTCCACAGAACCAGGTTCTCCACCAAATCCGTACGGTTTAACCAGTCCATAAGTGTGCTGATCTCTTCGTTGCTCATCTTTGGACAGAAATTATTGAACATCAATCGGACCG
This sequence comes from Paramacrobiotus richtersi, assembly GCA_034698045.1. Lineage (NCBI taxonomy): Eukaryota > Metazoa > Tardigrada > Eutardigrada > Parachela > Macrobiotidae > Paramacrobiotus > Paramacrobiotus richtersi. The sequence goes on from JAQGAU010000273.1 coordinate 28,991, forward strand.
AATTATTCCACTTCTGTTCCGTAGGGGAGTTAGAGTCGTCCAAGTTAACTGACCAACGACTCACTGGAATAAGGAAAGGACTGTAGCAACGTGTGAGGCTCGATGGTGATAGTTGGCAGTTTCCATGATCGTGAAAACAAATTGAGTTACAACTAGAAAAGGACACGTTCTTCAGCGCAACGTGGCGGCAGATTTTCCAATAACTGGGCATAAGTATGGCATCGCTCATTATGTGATGCGGTCCGGGAAAGTCTTTGAATTCGTTGATTTGAAGACATGAATTCTCTGCAATCACCAGCCAGTCGAGCTTAAGCGACGTTAATTCGAGAAGACAGGTCAGAGGATGCAAGCAGTTTATCCAGTTTCCGGTGAGATAAAGAATCTTGACGTTTCCCGTCACAGATTGCGGGATAACGTTCAACAGTATAAAGCTGTTATTTTCTTCCCAATAAGTAAAATTCCGTAAAGTTGGACCACAATCCACGTTACCGAATTCGTGAGCAGGAATGATAGCGCTTCGCTGGAGGTGCAACGTGGCCAACAGCGGTTGCACAAACTTGAAAGCCCTAAAAGTGCGGGAATGATCGACATGGAAATCTGGGAAAGTTTTCACATGACAACTAAAACACGAATTACAACATTCCTAGACTGTTCCGTTGAACAGCCACTAACTGTGCTTCGTATGGAAAACTAATGCGCATGCATTGAAACTACAGTCTGCATACACAATAATTTCTATAAACATTTGCTAAAAATAGGGCAGTTTGCCTTGCACGGTCGACGAATCAACCTTTTTCTACGTTTATGGTTTATTTTAAAAGAAAAGCAACGTTTAGCAAGTGGGCCAGTGGCGGAATATCAAGGTACAAAATTCTTTGTAAAATCACAGCCAAGTAAGCGTTTTTGTCCCGGAGTTACGAATAAATACGCGCTTTATATCAGTATGACCTACTGAATATGCTGACAATTGTGAGTATCTGTATTTGGCAATTTTTTAGTTTATACAAAACATAAACAGTGAAATGTTGTGCATTTTCAAAGTTAATAATGCGTAAGTTGGCTTAACATACGAAGCAAGAAGCCACAAAGGTTTCCACGAAGCAAGATTGGGACCTTTATCCGATTCTCGTGGCCGCTACGTTACCGACCGCCAACCGCCATGAATAACTTTGAAAACTCATAACTTTTTGTTGTTTACGTTAGGCATAAATTAAAAAACTGCGAAATATTCACAATATTCAGTAGATTCTACTGATATGAAACGTGTGGAGTCATAACCCAGGTAATGTACTGACTCGTAACTCAGGGCCAAAAATGCTAACTTGTGAGATTCCGACACTGACCGACAGTACAGTGCCTCCCCACCCTCCAGAACTGGCATTACTGACTGGTGGCTCAGTGTTCTAAATCTCTCTATGGGACAATTTCTAGCTGGGTACTAAGGTCTCTTATGACATACGGCCGATTAGATAAAGCCACTGAATCAGGATACCTTTTTAGTTGGTTCTGAACATAAACATCCAAATACGACAGGACTTTCAGATGAATCACCACTGGCAAATACTGGAAGTGTGGATCGTTTGTACCGGACTCATCTATAAGCAGAAGCCGGAGATTTCACAATTCGGCCAGAACAATCAAACATTAATAGTTTGTTCAATGTTTCGAGGACTGAGATACCTTTCAGATGAACAACAGCCGAAACAATATTTTTTATCATATCGAGCACGATCGCGGAGCAATATTTATCAAATCTTTCGAGGAAGGTCGGGAATGGCCACTTGGTAAGAGCTCTGGTAAAAACTCTCAGGTAATAATCCACTTCCGAGGAATCTTCTGCGTATGGTGGTTTAAAATCGCTTCGTCTCAAAACTTCAACATGATCATCGTCCGATGCAACAAATATCGTATCCGTGGAGCACAACCATTGCTCTTGGAATTTCGGCAATACAACAGCCTTACGCAAAACGGAAGCAGGATCGGGACAGCCTGGAACTGGGGGTGGCATGGGAACGGTTATTTTACAAAACGTGTTTGCTGTAACCTCTGCCGATTCTTGTCCGCGCCTTCGAGCGCGCTGTGTAACCCTGGTATCTCCGTCAATAAGGATGCCTCCTGTGTCGGACGTCGGTGACTGATATTCATCCAGAGTTACATACCGCAAAGTATACGTCTCCATGCAACTACCATAGTGATAGCCACCTGGGCATGTCCATGAAGAAATCAGTGTGGCACGCTCCCAGGACTCGTCAGCCGTGTTTATACCCATCAGCACCTCAATATCCTCGGGTAAAGTGTCACCCATGTCATCGTTCGGTAGTCGCACACGGTTGAATGGAACTTGCAGTGTTTGCCATCCCGAACCAACTTTGACAAGCAGTCCATCTTCATTACAATCGCAGACGTATCCACGTGACACACCGCCGTCGTTCTCGACGACGTCGACCTCGAACTCTGTAAGTGCTTTAACAGTGTGCCATGTGCGACGAATTGGAAACATCACAAACTCCGTCATCGTGACGTTACGCAAAGCGTAACGCAACTGATGATAAGTTCAATTCCTGCTGCTCAGGTCACCGTTCAGCCATATCTAGGGTAATGTTGACAAATTATTCAGGACAACAAGAAAGGTGAGTAGAACATCATTCGGCCCCAAATTTGGGCTAATGCTTCTGCATCACTTTTAAACAGCTCTGGTTCAGTTTACAGTAATAAAGTTTCAGAAAATCGATACGCATCATAACGCATGTGCTGTGTGGTTAGTATTGTACGCTCCACTCTTTGCTTAGCGCGTGTACTGTACCCACTACCCGGTACTGTAAATTTTAACGTGCACCAATACCAAGACTTTTATATATAAGCATAATATATGGGCATGCTATCGATCAGAGGCACGTCGTGTACGCCAAGTCCATTGATGATCAAGCAATACATGTACAGTATACCCCAGATATTTCAGTATTTGTTCTTAGCTCAGTTTATTGATTATTTGTGTAGCCCGCAGTTTAACCCACTACTTTAAGAACAAGACTAAACGTCTAAAACGAAATTTCCTGCAGTTGGCAAAATTTGTGTGACAAGCTTTAGCAAACATGATCGACAAATCTTCCGTTCACTATCAGGAAGAAATTAAACATTACCGAAACAAAGCTCAATGATCTGTCTGCGACATACTACGATACTATAGTAAATTATAGTATATTATAGTATATTCCTCACAAATTGAGATGTACTGTACGCGATCGCTGAAATGGCACGCAGAGTAGTGTATTCGGTAACATGCGCGTCGAATATTCCTACTCTG
>JAQGAU010000274.1:0-32267 GCA_034698045.1 Paramacrobiotus richtersi
GTCCTCAGCCAAACTGCGCTCCCGTATACTGCGTCAGGACCACTTCCAGGTCAGCCGTCTCTCCCCACTGCCGGCTGCTATCACCGCCCTGCTGCCCTCACACTTACCACACTGGAAAGCACTTTGCCAAAATCTCTACAACTATCTCTCGCCCATATCGGTCAGCAGCACCGAGCTCGTCTACTTGCGGCCGTCTTCTAGCCATTATCTGGCTCAGTCGGAGTCTGACATGGTGAGTTACGTACCTGTGGTATTGGTAAGCCCGATGATCAGATCTTATGGTACCGTGTTGTTTGACAAGAAATGAATTGATATATCAACCGAAGCCTTGTTTTGTCACATCCTTTCTTTCTACAGCTGCATGCTTTTTCTTGTACAGAACACGATATTTGACAATGCGCCAGGATGGATCGCTGACGGCATCGAGCGGGGAGCTGTGTGGGTGAAGCAGGGATGGCAGTGCTCTGGGTCGTTGGCTGCAGCTTCGCTTATGGTAGGTGTCAGAGCACCACACAGTTTCGGTATTTCTTGTCGGAGACCGAGAAGATTTGACCTGCTGATATGCGCATCGTAGGTTGAGGACAGTGCGGAGTGGACGCTACAGAATGTGACCCATCTCGTCGTGGAGAAAATGTTGAGTTGCTTAGGCACAATGCAACGGGCGAGTGTGCGACGCGTCTGCCGTCTCTTTGACGAGCTCGTTTGCGGAATCTTGTCCGCTGACATCTGGTTGGCATACCGTGAGTGCGGCCTAGACAATGATGGCGGTTACTGGGGTTGCTGTGGGTGCAGCGAGCTGCTCCAACATTACCCAGTGGTCACACCCCTCTTCAAATGCCTCATGGCGCGCACCCGCTACATTATCCTGACAGGAGAGGCAAAAGAGCAACGGGATTTGGATGATGAGTGCGTCTTGTCCAAGGTGCCGCAACTGGTGGGCATTTGCCGCCAACTGGGACACTTCACAACCGGTCAAACCATGGTACTGGTAGGTGGCCACTGCGAGGTGGAGGGCGACGAGGTGTTCTTTTGGGAGAATGTCAGCGCTCTGGCAGCTTCCCTGGCCGGCGGCTGGTGGAAGAAGTTGCTGTTGAAGCGGTGCACTATGACTACCAGTCTCCCGGGGCTGGAGTTCAGCGGTGTGGTAGGCGTCGCCTCGCTGGTCGATGATCTGGGCGCGCTGGTGGAGCGGCAGTTGCCAGCCGTGAACGTGCAGTGGACGGTGGAGTGGTTGGAGCAGGTGCTGCAGGATGAGCTGCCCGGTCGCGACGAGCTTGAACATGTAACTCATCCGACACCGCTGCAGTTTGAATGCGCGTATCGTAGATAATGAATGTAACGTTGTTGTCTGTTAGGTCCTGTCTGTATTCGCTACTGGTGATCCGCGAGCGGGTAACTTCTATGCCAACTACCATTGGAACGACGAGCAGCTGGCCTCACTGGATTTCACCCGACTCTCCCGACTGGCCCAGTATGCCGTCAGCTGTATTGCTCCGCCGTACTATCTCTTCCAAGGGCTCCCCAAAGGATTTTAATGTCATTCCCCTAAGTAAATGTTCAGCTTACTGATACATTATGGTCTTGTTCACTGCGCTCCTTTTTGACTGAAGTTTTTTTCCTTTTGGCACAATTTCTCTCGTTTGTGATAAGGCATTTTGCTCAGCTGCCCTTTTGGCACGATAGTTTATGATCAAATAGTTCAAGTATTGTCTGCTTTTATTCCATGATCCGTTGGATACTTTTGACAATTGTCCGTCAACATGTGCGTTGTACTCAATTGATCAATGTTTATAAACATGCTGATTGCTCAGAAGGATGTTATAAAGCCACCACGATCTTTGGTCGGTCTGATGTACTTAAACAACAATTACGCTTGAGATTTGCGCTTCACACGTGAGCTTAACAGACTCACGCAAACAACAAAATGCAAAAATCGCTTTTAAGCTAGTTTGGTAACCTACTGTTCCCAACTAAACCAGGAAAAACACACATATTTGTGCAATGAGTTATTTGATTTGGTGTCGGTAATTCCGAAATGCACTTTCTATCGGAGAACTGCATCTACTAGCTGGAACTGCAGCTATTAGTAATAGCCTATTACATCACGTCGTCACGAGAAGGTGTTTGTTATATGTTGTTTTGCAAATCATAAAACGTTAATGTAAGCATATCAGCTATTAAGTATAAAAATTAATAAGCAAATTTGTTTTGGTGTACGCGACTGAGGCCAAAGTAGATGTATATCGTAAAGTGAATTTTATAAAGTGCGGAAAGTGATATTGAAATAAAGTCGGAGACGAGGCAGATTGATTGCGATTTGTTCCAAAACATTTTAACGATAAATTATTATATCTCCAAAATCCAGATGACGATGCTCTGCTAACGTGAGTCTCACGCCGTGAGACACGCACCAGAGTACAGACGTACAATGGAGGCGAATAGCTAGGTGGTGGGGACAGTAGTCAGCGTTGCTGACTCTTTTATAGAATAACCCCAGCAGTAGTTACTGGATCCCATGTCAGCAACACCGGCATGAAACGGCTAATGTTATCAACATGTCTCGCAGTCTATCGGTAAAGTGATCGGTGATATGCCGATTCCCTGCCGTACAGTACACACATCAATGCCAAGTTAAAGGTCAAGAGTAGATAGCGGATATTGTGAAGGCGTACTCTCATCAGGCGACATACAACATCAGTTTCGAGTCAGAGTGGCGGATGGACTCACCGAGCTATGACGAACATTCATTATTGATCAAAACTATTTACTATGCGTAATGTTTCTCGACTGTTTAATCAGCAGTTCTAGTACGTAAATTATACATGGCGGAAACCATGAAGTGATCCAATGAGTAATGCTAAAAGTTCATCGATCGCCGACATCGTTCAGTAGAGAGGCGTTCAGCAGAGATTGGTGCGCTATTCAAAAGACGAAGTGACGACAGACGAACGGAGTCTGTATAATCCATACGAACGAAAGGTTGCACTGAAAAATTTCTGGCAATTTTTATTACTCGTGTTGATTTTCTAAACCTTATTGCTAACTTTCGAGTTTTACCTGTAGTCCATACTAATGCATAATAAGCAGTACAACACAACCAAACCATACTGGATTGTCTTGTAGATTAGCAACGGCAACAGCACCAATTCAATGCGAACGGTATTGCCTATGGCGACATACAAGTAATCATAAAATACACTGGCGATGTCTTTATTCTGGGTTTGTTGAACATTATTTATATGTTTGAACTTACATTTACGATGATAAAAGGTTTGTCTGAATTCTTGCAGATAGAATAATATTAGAATTTTCTTCTTGCTAGAAATGTGCTAAGGTTCTGTGCGGACGTACTGCGAAAGACAACTCAGACGACCATTGCGCACGACGTTTTCTATCCCATCCGCGAAATACATAAAAACATCTGACTGGATATCAAATCGTTTGCAAGAAATGTTAAGTTTTGTGGCATGGGATGTTTTATGTAGCACTGCTTGTTTTACACGTGTCAGCGCACTACAGCGCTCTGTTGCTGAGACCATGCGGATCAGCTTGCAAGTCCGTAACCAACACACAAACCAGCCAGCGTATCGAAGTGCTGGCCGAACCCGTGCACTTCACATCGCCAGGATTTCCTAACGCGCAAAATCAGTCCGTTACTTATTATTATTCCATACAGTCGCAGTCTGATTCAGATACGTTTCGTGGTCTTCGAGTAAGCAAGTAAAGCGTCACGACAAAAACTTCAAATTCACAGACTCTTCGAATTGCAGCTGCGTAGCGCGACCTTCAATGTGGGCAAATCTTTGGCGAGCTATCCATACTGTGACGAGTCCGATAGTCTGGTTGTGTGGGACGCACATTGTGAGTTTGCGTTAACAAAACCATTAGAGACTGCAGAAAAGTATAAAGGACGAGGGCATGTTTTTTGCTTGTTTGAAGATTTGGAGATTTTGCCATACTATGCACTGGGAATGTTCTGTGGAAATCAGACACTGGACATAATTACGTATAGTCCAAATGCTGTATGACGCTATTTCAGTTTTTGTACTCGTTGATGTGGTTGTCGTAATCAGCTGTCACTGAGCAGGCGAAAGTATAGCGAAACCTAATCTTCTTCGAACTGCAGGACTAGGGTCACTGTGACAGCAAATTTTAATGAAATGCGACTTTTAGGTCTTGCTGTACAGAACGACAAGCAGATATGCGTCGCCTGGGTTCAACATTACTGTTACGAGTAAGTCGGTCAGTCTGGGGTTATTTTACGTTAACATAAGGTGTTGCTGTACGTGAAGCTTGTTGCTGTATATAAAACTCCATTGTGAAATGTTGATCAAAGTAAAGCGGAATGTTCAGGTTTTAATAAAAGCAAAATATTTAGGATCTTGTGGACTGCGCCACTTTGAGTGCCCATCAAAGAGGAGCGTCTGTATTGCTTATCACCATATTTGCGATGGTAGGCGCTATGCTTCGACATTTATCTTAACTACCGTACCACAAGTATACACCAAGATCTGCACTAATAACGATCATCCTCATAACTTGCACCATTCGGAATTCACAAAGATTATGATTGTATATTTCCGTTGCATTAATATTGCACCTGATGTACGTAACAGTAGTAGTGAGCTGCATCCTGTAGGCACCAAAGATTGCCCGGAAGGTGAAGACGAGATCTGTACACTGCAGTGTGGAGTTCCTCCGATTTCGTCCAGTGAAGTCTCTGCTCCTGTCCGAATCGTCGGTGGTACCGAGGTATGGCTAGTCTGAACCAGTTCTTTATACTAGAATAATGAAGCACATCGAAACTTCAGTCAGATCCCCATACGTGGCCCTGGCAAGCACACTTGTCCGTATGGTATACGGGAAGAGAGAAAGGATCCAGCACATGCGGTGGCTCTCTTGTGAGACGAATCGGTTTACATCATAGAGACAAGAAGCACTCACAAACGGCACCTTACAGATCGGTCCACAATGGGTGATTACGGCAGCACACTGCTGTGCAGATATGGGGTAATATCCAGGGTTTCAGCATAATCATTCTTTCTGCAACAACTCCGCGTTTCTTGATAGTACATACTTTTGGCTTGCGAGTGACTGCAAACGCGAAGCGGCCGATTTCTGATGTTTACTAGACAAGACCGCGTTCCCTGCGTTCCATATTGTGGAAGCTTCGGACATTGACGTGACTCTGGGCATTCACAACACGGCTGAAAAGAACAAGGAGAACACATACGCAGTTAAATCGGTCATCGTCCATCCACGCTACAATCCTTTGGAAAGTTTCCAGTGCGACTACTGTTTTCTCCAGTTAGAGAAGGTATGTTAGATCTCTTATATTTAGTTAAGGTGAAAAAATACCCTGTGGGTTCCGATTTCGGTGGTTCCCAAAGAAAATTTCTTACATCAAATCGCAGACGTGTATCGTTACCCCATATGGTACACATGATAGAAAAGGGATTGCTCTACCCTGTGGTCAGGTCATTGCTTACCCGCAGCGCGCGCGCAGCCCACAACAGGTGTGTAAACAAAGAGCAGGTAAATAAGAGGAAAAGTCTCGATAAATTCAGCCGTGCATCAGAAGTATGATTTGGAAACGGTATAAAATGCGTAAAAACACAAGAAAGATTATCACACAAGCTTTTTCGATTTCACAGATTACGTAAAAAGTTATCGAATTTTGAATATTTTAAAATTCAATATCTTTTGACACAATCGACGAAATCTAAAAAGCTTGTGTAATAACGTTGCTTATCTTTTTATGCATTTTACAGCGTTTTCACTTTGTACTTTTGATGTACGGCTGAATTTATCGAGACTTTTCTTCTTATTCACCTTCTCTTTGTTTACACACCTGTTGTGGGCTGCGCGCGCTCCGGGTAAACAATGACCTGATCACAGGTAAGGTTGGGGTAGAGCAATTCCTTTTCTATCATGTGTACCATATGCGGTAACGAATCACATCTGCAATTTCGTGCAAAACAGGATCTGAGCGAACCACCCAAAACGGTACCCACTGGGTATTGTTTCGCCTTAATAATGGCAATTTACTGTAGAACTTCACTTTTTTAATCGTTTAAACGATATGGAAGTACAGTATGATCATGTGGATATGCTGCATGTAAAAGACGAAAGCGTGTACAGATACATGTGAAGACTGATGTAAAATTGCAGCTCAAAGAAAGAATAACTGTAGACAGACGTACCGCGATGCTGGCCTGCATATTTCCATAATATTTCAAACATCAAAACAAATATTATGCACGTCGTCCACACTTTACTGGTGCCATACATAGTAACAAAAGAAATTAAATGTTTTTTATCAGCATACAAATAAGGTACTTGGCTTTTTGGCAGACGGTGCCGTTTAACGACAAAATCCAGCCAATCTGCTTGCCACGCTATCCTGATCCACCTCCCGGTGCAACTTGCTACGCCACCGGTTTTGGTAAGACCCATCAAAGAGACAGCCAAGAGCAGGTTCGAGATCCGCTGCCGAGCGTGCCGCTGCAGGTAATTTGACCCAAACCCTCGGGCTCCAATTTTGCTCTTCTGCAGCTGCCCTAATGTTTGTGGATGACAAGCCGGCTACATTTAAAATTAAAGCATCTTATTAATTTGTTCAAGATCTTAACAAAGCCCTGCTTACCAGGTTGATTTGAAACTGATGGGTGCCATAAACTGCACTCGATCTGTCGGGGCTGGTGGGGCCAACATGTTGTCGCTGACTCCGGACATGGCGTGTGCTAATAGCAGCAACAAGGAGACAGCAAAAGACACGTAACCGTCCTTTACGCTATGGACGTGAGAACATATTTTGATATGTTTTGATTGTCGGCAGATGCTCGGGAGATAGTGGCGGACCGTTAAGTTGCCGCGTACCCAATATGTTTCCGCTACAGTGGCAGCTATACGGCTCAACATCATGGGGATAGTAAGGCTTAGATTGTATTTTTGTTTCGAATGTTGCACATTTAAAAACAGGCACGTCATCATTATAATTATTTTGTGGTAATCTCAAGCATACACTGCCCTTGCATTTTACGAAGTTATGCAAGTTGTATTTTGCAAAGGTTACGAACTGCAAACAAATGCTTCCAGAGTTATCCATCAGTACTTTAAGCGCCATAAGCAATTTTCAGTATCGTGCTTGTTCTGTAGTTTACGAAAACAAACAATCGTCTGTTCATAATTGCATGTTTTTTCTTCTTCAACGAACAGTGGCTGTGCTAGTGGAACACCCGGTGTGTACGCTCGTACAAGAACCTCTATGGCTTTCCTAGCCGATATCCTGTATTCAACCAACCGGGCCGGCTGGTTCAGTAACACCACCGTGCCGGTAGTTAATTGGGAAATTGCTCTGCAGCAGTCTCCGGAAGAATACGAACTGATCATCAAGAAAATCAAAGGGATCTATGTTTTGAGCGCCAAACGCTTGGCTCTTACGATCTCAACGTACCTGTTGGCGACCGTGATGCATGTGATGTGAATGTACAGCTTGCTGAGTTTTCTGCGTAGTGGACAGATTCTGAACTCTTCTGCATTGATCGGTACAATTTGCTAAAATAGTGACTAACTAGTATTCCGTTTTTTTGTCATTTGTTATGCCTGTTACTAAAGCTGCACTCTGACACACTTTGACCAAAGTACGTGTATTTTGTCTACGTATACTTGTTACTGAAAAACTGCTAGTACACGATATATCTTGTTTCGTCAACACGGGGATTAACAGATTCGCGTTTCTAGTCATTGTATGGAACAAATCGTGCTGTTACGAATCTCTGTGATGCTATACATAGCGGATCACGAAATGACCTGCTCCGTGCTGCTGGCCAATGGGAATCCGTCCCCCAATAATGCTGATTGGCTGTGTCCATGCAGTATCTTTTCACTATATAAGTCCACCAGATTTATTAGCATTTATTCTCGCAGTTAATTCCACATTTGCCAAACCGTAAACGGTAGATTTTACTGTATAATTGTAGTGAATCTTTGATTGGTTTCGCTCGTTGGTTTCCGTATTGATTATCGGTTTCCCTTATTGACTTCCGTATTAGTTATTGGTTTTCCTATTGTCATTTTCGCAAGGATGCTTCCCAGCAAATCCAAGCGCCTGTCATCGTTGGGAAGCCACTACCTCGGCCACAGTATTATCCAGCCAAATCTTCCACCACACACGTTCGCCCGTGAGAAGAACGACCGGTATAAGACGGAACTGTGTGTGAATCTGCGCAACACCGGCCGTTGTGTGTATGGGAGCAAATGCCACTACCGACACCCGGACGATGCTTCGGACCATTTGAAACCAGTAAAGGACACACGCCGTGAACCTCACGATAGCACCGTGCCGAACCGGGATCCTGCTGCATCACGGAAGCTTGAACAGACTGTGTATGGGAACGTAGGATCAACCGGCCGGAGTCCATTAGCCAGCACGAATAAAGTAAGGTCACCATGTATGTAACGTTTCGTTTGATTATGAAAGCACCTTATAGTATGCGCTCATAGCCAAGATTTTGCATATTATCTTTTTCTCGGACTGTGTTGTTTTCATGCATCATATGTTTCAAAGTGTTTTTAATTATGGGAAATAGCATAATACGTCTTAGTGTTCCGTTAAGGAGTCTGTAATTGCATGTTTTTGCAGACCGGGCCCAGTAACAAACGTGCAAGGACCGATCTGAGCGAGATTTGGCAGGACCAATCAGAAGACGAGGACGGGTGGAGCCAGGCCGGACGCGAAAACCGCTTGACTGCGGTTCCGTCTCGACTGGGTCGGGAGTATGACCGAGATTACCTGGACACTTCTTCCGGACGTGACTTTGACCGGCTTTGGGATTGATTCTTACTCTGCGTAATTGTTTCTTGCTTTCCCCAAATGAATGTATCATGTGGGGTTCTTACTGTTCCTACTGTCTATACTGTAGCGAAGCATGAAGCGCTGCACTTGTATGGTATTTCTTGACTGAACTGCTTCGATCACGTTTATGCCTTCGCTTACTGAACAATGTCCGTTATCAACGGATTCGTGTACATTATCGAATAAAAATCTTTTGAAAGTGTTTCGCCGTTGTCACGTTCCTGCTCTGATATTGTTATATACATAGAACTATTTACGATTTCTTCATACGGACAGTGCTGCAGAAAACGAAACGTCCACAAAGGGTTTGCAAAGTCGCTTCATAACTATTAAGAGCAGAACAAATACGAAACATATGGTGAAGGCACCTTTGAGATTGTGCGCGAGCTGATCAGCAGGTCAAAACTGGTTTGTTAGATTTTATCCTTAATGCTCTCACAGTTTTTCAGCGGTTTCACATTTCTTTCAAACATCCAACGCAGTTACAGCTCTTATACCAAACGTGTCTTCAAATTAGATTAGATTCGACTTAGCGGTGGAGCATTGGTGCAGTCGTCAGTTCCAGGGGTTGATTTCTGCTGATTTCTGTTCTATTCCTGATCGGCCGAACGTTCACGAATATGCACGCTCTTTCGCCATCCTTCTCGCGGATTCTTCGACACAGTTCGCAGCTTCCTGTGACTGTCGCACTGATACGAGTATTTTTGTTATAGGCTTATAGCAATGACTGTTTCTTTAGTCTTTTTGCGTACTTCTGAGCCATTCGAGGCCATGCGAGTCACAGAAATGGAATACCCGACGTGATGTAAACACTTGTACTCAAATGCGGCACCTAGTTGCACTTGCTTGAAGGTATCAGCTGCGACTCCACGAGTTCCGCTTCCATAATAATGGTCTAAGTAAGTGCACTTCTCTGTGTTTTGAGCAGTATGCTCATCCAATCCAGACGTTCACAAGCTAATCCGGCTGCAGTAGCCGCAGTAGATTATGTACGTTTGCGGGAGTTTTGCGAGGGTCAATTTGAAGTCAGTACAATAACGAAGACGGAGTCCGGACTCGTACGATCGATCGATTTAGCGTAACCTGCAGGATTCCCATTCCAGGGTTGCAGTAGATCAGTTACGCAGGATCAGCAGGCTTGCTGCATAGAATTCTTGATTACCGACCTATGTTTCGACGTATGTTGCAAACTGAACCGTGTGTTATTAGGTGTGTGGCAATTAACACGTCTCCTAAAAGGGAACCTTTCTTGCGATTTGTCACGCTGCTGTGGCAGTGAAATTAGGATGCTTGCCTGTCTGTATAAATCTTGTACTGGCAGACATGTCACCTCAGTGCTTTTTCCCATATGAAACACCATTATTTCAAGCAATCAAGAGCAACCGTGGATCTTTAGCGCAGCGAAGATAATGGAGATGTAACACCATCCTTTGGATTGCAACGTGATTTGTTCCCAGTTTTCAGTTATACATCCATCGTGTCGCTTAAAAGTTTTCCATAGAACTTTAGCGTCATTTTATCTATATCGCCGCACAATCGGTCTGAGCCAAAGTTTGCTGCTGACTGAAGTTTGATCAGAGTAGTCGTCTCAAGCGTCATCTATGGTATGTTATTTTGCTGATTGAAGAGTCGCTATACTACTATGAATAGTTCTTCCGATCCGGACAACGCATCGCTGGCCGTGCGGATCCCAGTCAATAGGACGGAAGAGTATGGATCCTCCAGTAGTTTAATCGCTGTATCATCGGTTACATTAATCCTTAACGTTGCAATGCTGCTGATTCTCTGCAAGGAGAAGTCCGCTCAGTCGTCATTTAGCGTCTACATCACCGTTCTGCTGTCTACTAACATACTATACGCATGCACCGGTAACACCATGGATATTCTTACTCAGCAAAATGGGAATGTTTGGTGGCTAGGGGATCGGTTGTGCTTCCTGTACATTTACGCAATTTACATCATCTCCGGAATAACAAGTATGACAGCAATAATAATGGTGAAGGTTAGACTAGTATGCATCACTATTGCAAAAACTTTACTGCCGTTTGGGCAGAATAGCCTTTCGCAATGTCGACGTTACTGTTCACTTAGATTAAGCAGTCGCTTTGAGCTGCTTATAGGTTTCAAGCGCAACGAGGTGGCAGTGGTAACCTCCATACAACACCACCTAACCTGAATGAACTTAATGACAAAAACGTCTGTTTCCCGCTAATAAGCCCTATGTAACAGTTCAAGAATTCTTTGTTACCCATTTATCACCAATATCGTTATAGTCTCTCAAGACGTCATAGAGGGATGCTCAAAGGTCACCTTCATATCAAACACTTCTGTGATGAAAGTCAGTGCAGAAAGGCCGGTAATTGCATGTCTGTTTCACCGGATAGTTGTTAGCTGTTCTGCAATAATAAGAGATCATTTCGACAGTCTACCACGGTTTACCGGGAGCTTGTCGCAGATGCGTTTATCGGCTGGAATATTCCCGGAAATAGTGCAAAGCCGTCGTAGCCAGGCAGCAAGTAAAGTTGTAAGGAAATGGTAGCGGGCTCTGCAGCTAAGCTGTGCATCCGGTTGAAACTGACTACGAATCAGCACTTTGCAGAAGTTAACGGATAAAAATGGCTGATTAGCTGTCAGGTGATCGAAATAAATGTTTACGGTCGTCAAGTAACGTTAAAGCTCAATAGTACGATTGGAAAGTAGCTCCAAAATGGGTCAGCATCATCCATGAACAATTTAATTGTAGGCAACAGACGTTTGTTGGTTTTTGATAGCTCTATAGTCTATATGTACCCGAAAAAATAATTTGGTGTTGCTTTTTCTGGACATTTACCGGGACAGGAATGGTTATTATTATGTTTAAATGCCTTGCGGATGTTCGGCCGTAATATTTTTAACTATCGATGTCATACACCAACGCCGTATAATGTCCGTATTTACTAAACCCTTAAACCCTAAACCCAATTTACTGAACCCTACCTTTCTAGTTCATTCGCACGCCCTTATTGTGATCAACCGCCTCTGGGCCCTGTTCCTTCCTGTCTCTTACAAAATCCGGCACACAACCCGAACAGCCTGGCTACTTTGCGGAATCATGATCCTTTACGTCCACGTCATTCTGTTACCAAATCTGGTACTTGATGCGGTGTATCACCGTCAAGCCGACGCCTGCCAACTCAACACGGATGCCCAGTGGGAATGGTCCGTGTTCATGATGGTATGGATCTTCGATGCTCCCGTTGTGTTTATCATCGGGTCATATCCTTTTCTGTTGTGGAAACAAGTTCAACGAAACCGGGCGCTGAAGAAGATCCATAGCGGGACTGTGGCAAGTACTCGCAGCACAGCAGGCAGCACAATGAATCGTACAGCTGATTATGCGGACATTCATGCAAGCCACAAGCCAGGCAATGTTATGATAAACAGAAAGAAATCCCGGCCGTTCGTAATGCTAACCTTTTTAACGATTGGTATAATGTTCTGCTATGCGCCTTGCTTGGCCTATTATACGTTAGGTCTGTTTATTACACTGGATTATTCGGATCCCTATTATCAAGCTACCACTACTCTGTACGCACTGCAAGCACTGTTGGATCCCATCTTTTTTGCGCTGAGTTTTAGTGCTTTGCGAAGTTACATTGTATCGTGGTGGAAGCGTTGACCGATTTCGAATCAATGAAAATCAGCATACAACAAAATTATGTTGGCTACTACTACAGGAGGACATGGGTGTACACGAACCATAATTTTGCAGTATTCTTATTTCTCATCCTCGTTAATCTCCGGAAACTTTTTCAAAGGGAGCTGGGAGTCCACATTCCACACGCGCCTCGCACGTGTGCCCGCAATAACTGAGTCATAAAAGAACTAGCTGTTAAATACTGCTGCACACAGAAAATGTTTTTTTTTGTTACTTCAATATCTTGTTCCATACGGCACGCCAAGGCATTCTAAATTACCTACTAAAGGAAGTTTAGATATGCCTTGGGCACACAGATACAGTAGCAACCTTCCTTGCACCCGCTTTGTACCGTTGGACGGTTTACTAGGTCTTGCGCTGCCGACTCTTGAATCGAATCTATCTATCTGTACTGTACGTATGAAGTACGGAAGTATTCGAACAATAAATATCGTGTGCGAACCGTTCAAGATTTACATAACTTGTATTTGTCCGCTGTAGTTGATCAATGGTAATTATGGTATCGTTCGATAACAGTGCACATCACGCACCATTGCTGCTCGGGCTGCCGTACTACGTACTTACACACTTTACGTTTACTGCGTCCAAACATTTAAAAGAACTATTCTATTCTGTTGTTTACATAATAGATAGCGATCCAGTTCATCAGGGCGCAAGCCGGTTTTCCTAAGAACTATACAGATAAGCGTATCTGTAGTCTGATTTAACCGATGGCCAGATTTAAACGACATATCTTACCGATTGTTCGAATCTTACCGACATATTTTTTTGACAAACTTCAATAGAACCGCGAAAGAACAGATTGGCAAACGAAACGAAAGTTTAGAACAGCAGTGTAAGACGTGGGATTATTGTGCTACGCTTACAAAATTCAGTATGCTTCGTAGATACGACTTTCGCTGAAACTGCTTACTAGACTTTACTAACACACCTGTGTCAATGCAAACACTCGTTTCTTCTGCTGGGTCTGCTGTTGAAAAATACTTCGTAAAGTACTGGTTTTGCATATTGGTTACAGCAACACAATCGATCGAATGATTTGCACGGTAAAGTTGTTATCTGCTTGTTTATTGCTGCATATCGTTCCGAGCATTCTGGGGATTTTTTTCAAACTATCGCAAATGATGACATTTCTTCTACCAAACAATAATGCTCTCCAAGGGTGTGCTCTCATGACCTGGTAGGCTGGTGGTGCCTGCGCATCTTAACATTCGACAAATGCATCTTCTGACTCCGGAAGGGCAGTTTTGCACTCTTTCTGCGACAGGAACAAAGTAAAAGTACACTTTTTAGTCAATTACTTCACTTGGAATTTTGTCCGTGCAATCGGCATCTTTTACGCTTTCTCCGATAAAAGCCAACAGTCTGCGTATCCAGGAACCGGAAAACGCTGCCTTTCCATCGTAACAGCCGGGTACGCAATTCGCTAGTGGTTCTTTGAGTAAACTGTTCAGGTGCTTCCAAAACCTTGCATGTTTCAGGTAATTTTTTCGCACAAGTATCCTGGTTCCGCGATCTTTTGGTCATAAGAGCTACGAAAGGAGTTCTCGCGGAATAGGGAGTTGCTGTGTCTGCCAACCTTTTCCGCGATTAGTACTCAGATGCTGAGTCTAACATTTGGCTGTTTTTTCATGCACAAATGAGCAGAGCTGTAAATATGCGCAAACATGCACGCGAAAATTTATTAGAACTTGAACAGGAAGCGCGCTGAGAAGTAGGATAAAATGTTCAGTTTGATGAGCCCAAGTGTAGCACCAGCTGCCCTTTTATCCATCCGTTACGCCTGATTAATTGCGTGGACGCAGCTGCCTTTTTATCCATAAACGACGCTAATTGAGCCATCCACTCCTCCGCGAGAAAACGGTGTAATGCGACGGGAAACTTAATTCGACGCATAACGGTAACCGAAATGATTATCCAATTTTCTGACCAAATTTCTTATAGCATTACTAGTTCTTATACACATTCTTTGGTGTCTGATTTTAACGTGCGGTGTGAAGCTACAACAACGACAGTTTTCTCCGTGCTGATAGTGAGACCTCTGAAGTGAGTCCATGCATGCTATTTTCCTATTTACAACACTATGAATAGCTCGGTCACTGAGTTGGAAAATACATCGACTTCCGTCCAAACTCCGTCTAACACCACGGGCGAATATGGGTCCAGTGCCAGCAGCCTAACGGCCGCAACAGCAATCAGGTTAACCCTTAACGCGGCCATGCTACTGGTTACTGGAGAGCGAAATCAGTTCGGACGTCGTTCAGTGCCTATATTGCCGTTGTGTTGACTACAAATATTATACGCCTGCTTTGGGAACATTATGGACATCCTTACCCAAATGAACGGAAACACTTGGTGGATGGGGGATCGGATGCGCTCCTTGTACATTTATACCATTTACTTTACTTCAGGCATTACGGGTATACATATTACGCACTAACACCACATTATACCAGTGTACTTGTCAAATTCATGGATATCAATAGTAAAAGGAATTATTCAATGTAGAGACCTTTACACTTAAAATGGTGACCAGATGTTGCGTTCAAGTGATTTTCTAGTACAGTTCACCCAAACAGAACATCTGACTGCCGTTATCAAGATCATTCTTAATGAATTCGATTTTCAGTGAATATTCATGGCTTTGAAGGATTTCGTGAAACAAAACCGGTATACGTTTTCCACCTTATCCAAGACAGGAATCCTTTCGGTATAATATATCAAAGTCATTATTCAAAGAGTAATTTATACGAATGCTTCAAAAGGACACTTGAGTTAAAGGCATGATTTTTCTGGCCCGTTGACTTAGCAGTCTATGACAAAACACTTTTGTTTTTTCCAGCGGATTGCAGTGTTTCTAGCAAATCATAAATAACTGAAAATACAATAGCACTCATCCCACTGTGCATGTAGGCTGTGATCGCTGAAATCCCGTTTTCTCGAGTTTCCGCGAAATAAAACAACAGGAAAGCACCTGTTTCGGCAATTATCTTAAAATTATTTGACCAGCCAGCGCGCGGTCAACTGCAACTGTTCTAAATAAAACAGTATTGTCGCCAGAATCGGTTGTTTTACATAAATATCGTTCCCCATTTCACCTGAAGTCCGCAAAGCTGCAACCAAATTCTAGTGATGACCAAATGTCTCCCATTTCGAAATATTTGGACAAGAGCCTTGGTTTCTCAGAAAGAATGGCGAAACAAACTAGTCAGTTCCAGACCGGAAAGCTAACATTGCCTTTTATTTTATTGATGCTAGCCATCTGTGAGATCTTTCGCTTTTTGTTTGCATACGAAAAACTTAATCAACCTGTGCAAAAAACAAATGAGACCACTTCCAATGGAAGCAAGGGACGTGAGCCGCGAGGCCAGTTGTGAAGCTTCACTGGTGTAGTCCAGAGGTCATACCGTATCTGCCCTTTTGACTATATATTCACAAGATTATTATCTCCATAATTACGTTCCACAGTCATATCTAAATGTATTCTGTCAAAACCACCACTTCCCAGTGAACATGCAGGGATTGTTGCGAACGACCTTTAGTTTTAAAATGTTTCGGGGGGAATGTTGCGTTTGTGCAGTCTGAATTGATAAGCAGTATGCGGCCTTGTAAAAATGTCTGAAGGGCAGTACTATTTATAAATGATCTTGCACTGTCACTGTCGTCCACAACTACAGTACCATACACTATCATGCTACGAAGTATGTTATGCAAAAGCTACGCCTGCTACATGGCATCTTCTTGCACCTATTTCTCTGCTCACTGCTGCTACAGTCGTACGCTACGGTATGTGCATTTCGTTATGTTATGTGTGGATTTTTTAATGATTTCTTATAGCCAAAGCGGAGGTTATCGCAATGGACGCTTCCTGTTGCGAACTCTCTTAACCTTAGCCAAAGTTACTTCACTGTTCCAACGGCAAAATCTCCTTCTACGAACGGTAAATTTACTAAACCCAGAACAGAACATCGCTTTCTTTGCACCACCGCAGAATGCGGAACATCCGTTAGCCATAGTTATAATTTAGATAACTCGGCATGTCACACTACTGTTCCCAACGTTAAGCCCATTCCAGCAGCGCAAACGTGGAGAACAACACAGCTGTCCAGAATATACGGCTGTTGAGGGTGCTAGCTGAGTTTGGGTTGCTATCAGTGGAGCACGCACCTGGCAGGCAGCAGTCGTACTGGCTCAGCGCTGGCAGGCTAACTGCCAAGTAGTAGTGATTGCTCGATTGTTCGTGGATGACGTAATAATCGGAATCGCTTGCATCGGAAGAGTGTCCACATGTAAACTGTAATGTACTGCCTGCGCGAGACCTAACGGTTTCTTTGACGGTGTGGGCCAAGCTGACAAAGTCTCGGGCTTCGCAACAGCCGCACGACGGATCATTCGGGCACAGGCTGTTATTGGAGAAATCCCAGAAGAGGGTCGAGTGGGGATCTGTGAGGTTGACGCTGTCCAGCTGAATGGTTTGCAGTGGGAAGCTTAACCGGTTATCTCTTACATTGACATGCCATAGCTTTTTGAGGGTTGTGTTCTTGCTGTTTGTTATCGTGTGTAGTGGAGGCATCTGGGCACTTAGGGTGACATACTAAAAACGTTCACCCGGTCACCGAAGAGAACGATAGAACGGCAAATATGTACATTACAAAGCCACAATTAGCGTGGCTGCTCACTGTTATACAAAAATGCGGCCTGCGGCGGGCAGCATTTCGAGTGGTGCTAATTTATAATTTTACTGGATAAACAGCGTATTGTAAAGAAGCATACGGTGACTGTATACCTGCAGACTGTCAGCCACCGGTTGGAACGTGGCCCAGTCGAACGTCTCCAGCTCGTTTCCAGTAAGCAGAATATTGCTTAGTTCAGAACCGAGAGCGCTTCCACTGTCGAATGCATTCAAATCAAGAGCCTGGATCTGACATGCAACGAGGCTTATGGCAGCCAGTGCGTAGTACCCGCGTAGAAACGTAGCCGGAAGTTGCCGGATTGAACAGGACTGCAGATGCAGCATGTCCAGATCGCCCTTGACATTTGACAAAAGTGTCTCGAATCGATCCCACGTGCCGCCGCTCTGGAAACCGTACAAGAAAACGTACCGTAGACCCATACCAGCCCGTATCGGTTGAACATCTTGGGTAATGACATTGCCTAACGCTGTGCTGCTGTCATTGCCCAGACGTAAGGCGAAATCTGATCCGTTGTTGTACATCTGTATTAGGTCAACGTCAAAGTTGCCAGGTATGTTGAGCTCGCTGGACCGGCATTCCATCCACGGCGTTTCATCTCCGTTTACCCAATAGGGCGCGGTTACGGTGCAGCTGGGATGTGGAAGGGGAGAAGCTTGCCCTAGCGAACGTTTGCTCCCGTTATATAGAAATGGTAAGAGACAGTGGATAAGAACAGATTGTACACCAAGAGTCGTCTGCAATTTACCGTAAGCACCACCTACCAACAGATTTGTCTAGTCTCTTTCGTCATGAAGGTTATGACTAAAAATTTTTGGCACCTTTGCATATTCGCACAACATCCTTAGTTGCTTACCAATTGTAAACAAGATACAAATACCTGTCCATACCTCGAGGAATTTTGGAAGCTGCATTTCTTGCCGAAATCAATTTCTAGTCAAATAATCTGTCCGCAAAAATAGATCAGCAAATTTACTGTTGCTGAATATGCCCCTACATCCGATATTTGCGCTTCCGCTGCGACACATTTCCTGCAAACTGTTATGTATTCGTTATCTGCGATGCGCAGGCATTGTTGCTTGGCGTATCATCTGAATGAAGATAAGTAAATACCGGCCAAATAATGAATGGGTCATTGCATTATCGTTAACATTACAAGTGAGACTGCATAAATGCGCTGATAAGAAGACAAAGTGTTTAATTATTTTCCGCGGACCAGTGCACAATTGCACATAACTGAGGCAATGGCGTATCCTTTGTCAAATAACCAATTGTATCTGACTTACAAAAGATAAGAGATTTTAACGGGCACGTGATTTTAAATTCAGACCATGTTCATACCTTGTAGGTAATTACATCTACGTATAACCCTATTTACAAAAAATTAATTCAGATCCGACCGGGCTCGAGGAGGCCTCAAAGAGAATCCGGAAAATGATAAGTCACCCACGCGCAACCACGCTCGTATGCACTGTGTTTGGCTGTTTCTCCAATGTCGTCATATGCGTCACCGTTCTTGGTAAATGGCACTCTGTGACATGCCTGTGCGTTAACTTCTGTTTTCCTAACTGGCTATTCTTGGCGCCGCTTTCGCTTGGTAACCAAACTGGAAAACAATGTTATCTTATCCTCCTTGAGCCGAAGAAAGCAGATCCTGCGCCACAAAGCACCAGTTAACAAATCGACATTTAGAGACGATACAGAGAACGGTAACACAATATGACGGAACACAGGGTGGTTGCACGAGAGACTGACCAGACGTTTGAGTGCCAACGAAATGGTGGTACGTGGTCATGATGGTATGGGTCTTCGACGTCACCACGGTGTTCATTGTTGGGTGCTATCCGTTCTTGTTGTGGAAACAAGTCAAGCGAAGACGGACGCTCCACAGTATGCGCAGCCGAACAGCACCGAGTACGCGTATTACGGGAACTTTATCGCATCATTCACCTGATGTTCTTGCAAGCCATGCAATACGCCATGTCAGAAACAGTGCAAAAAAATCCCGGCCGTTTGTGCTGCTGAGTCTTTTGACGATTAGCATCACCATTTGCTATGTACCATGTTTCGCTTATTACACGTTGGGTTCGTTTGTTGCACTGGAGTATTCGGATCCGTATTATTTAGCTGCTACACCTTAGCATTGTTCGATCCACTATTTTTTGCATAAAGTTTCGATACGTTAAGGAGGTATATGTTGTGGTTGTGGAATCGACAAAAGGTGGCTTTAAGTAATCGATTTAAACGCAAATTTCGATACACTTTTAAATTCCTCCTAAACATATGTGATTGTGACCTTTACAACATTTCTGATGCTTGGTTTGATTCTTCAGAATTTTCGTAGTGTTCATGTAGTCAAGGAGCATATATAATCGTGATTCTTTGATAAAATGGAATTTCTTTGCCTATGACTTGACAGTTATGCGCGCTCTCGTTACCGCTACATCTCCTATATTATTACACTAATAAATTCATACTGGAATCTGTTGCTACAAAAACACCGACACTTACTGAGAACAATCCATCTCAAATCTAGTATTCCATAATTGTGACAGGATCGATTGCGATATTTTATCCCTCAGGTTCTTAATGGCATTATTGGTAATTTCCCTCAGTTTCATTACGTCCAGGTGTTCCAGATTATCTTCACTCCAGTGATAGTGAAGCAGATCCCAGTAAAATGCTGTTGCGTAACAATCACAGGTCTCATAGCAGTTTATAATTTGCCAAAAGTTCCAGAATATATAGTAGCTTTTATAAATGATTATACATACTGTACTCGTACCTTTGCAAGCTGATATCGGTTGTTACGTAGTTGACGGTCCGGTAAACATGTGTCGGTTACCCATTGTTGCACACTCGGAATATCCACAGCGCCTATGATGTTCTGCACAACATCCCACGACACAAGTCTGTTTTGTATGTTGTTCACTTGCGGCACTATCATAATTTTCTGACGGTCTCTAAAAACGCCGACACACCACTTCAGCAGCCCATATATTTTGTGAATCACAAGACTTTACGTTCGCATCGTTCCCTGGTGGCTTCTGATGCTTTCCGCGCTCTATTTTGCAAATTCGATAAATGGCTACCACGCTTTTCAAGCTTTGCCAGAAAATCATGTAAAAATGCTTCGGTGCACTGAATAGCTGAAAATATGCGCACTTGCTGCTCGCTGCAGGTTGACCACAGCAAATGTTTCCAAATGTTCATTGGGAATGCGGTACATCGAATCTGGCGCTAAAATAACTACTGCACTTATGTCAATACTAAAAACTGAAGTCAAAACAACCAACGCCAGTCTTATCGTTCAAAACTGCCTTAGGATGTGGGGATGTGGCAATGTTCAATGTTCAAATCGCACTGCATGATGGCACTTCTGTGCGTACCCGTTTTTTTCTGGTATTCTGTGTGTGCGAAACAAGACATTATTCACATACAAAAATTTATCAAAATGAAGCTTAAAGAAAGTTATCGAAATTGCTGTGTAAAAATTACTTTATTTGCTGGTTATGTGTTTATGGCATCAAAAATACCGTTTTTTAACCGAAAAAAATGCGCAACTATTTTGTCGTGTTCAAAAGGGATAACCGAACTTAATGCCAAAGCAGAATATACTTATGCAACTTTCAGGTAAAATTGCAGCTAAAAGAGATCGTAGATATACTTTCACCCAAGAAACTGATGACATTTACAGCATGAAAAAGGTGGGGCAGTTATTACGCTGATTTGCAGAAAGCGGGGCATTATCCCTGCCTGCAGGTCAACAAGAGAAGGGTTAGCGGTACGCAACTAAAACCATTCCATGAATCTCCGAACGATGATCTTTGGCGTAGACAAACAGATTCCAGTAAATCTGTGCTTGTCTGCGCTCAGTCGCACCATCCGCGTTTATCGCGCAAAGCCGATTGCGCCACTGCAAAAGCTTCACTTCACAGTACGGCAGTTTTTCACCTTGCAGTCGCGCGCATACGTGGCTGTTAAACATTTTTACTTCGACATATCACAGCAGAAAGAATAAGTCGGTTTTAAAATAACGCAAATTTCTTCGATATCAAGCTCAACAATGCCATTGCTACAGGAATGTTCGCAACGCAGTGCAGTGAAACGGAAAATCCGGATTGTTGAAGCAGCGTCTCCCGCGCGCAGCTTCCCTCAGCGTCTGTCAGAAACTGCGTCTCCCACCAGCAGCATACCACAGGAACAGCGTCCCTCTGCAGCGTCCCTCAGGAACAAGTATTTTGGCAATGTGACGCCCGTTACGTATGCCCGGCCTAGTGTTCCTCATGATGCCAGAGTTATTTATCCTGCGCATGAATTTGAGATGCCGACATTTGAAGAAATGGAAATTATGGGACCCATGATGATCACGGACGATCCGGAAGAGTCCCGGACAATGCTGGACGGACCACCAGTTTCTCCAGACGGTGTTTCCAAGAAAACCACGGACCACCCAGCAGGTTTGTAAAGTCTTACGTCTACCAGTTAAAATTCAAACCAACTTCAGGTGACTTATTTCTGAAGTAAGACTAACTGAAAATTAGCCTGGTATGTGTTGCCAATGAACCTTTCGTGCCTAACTTTTGTACAGCTTCACCGGCGTTTTATGGTTTCATATCTCGGTAAAATCGTCAGAAGCCTGTTGCATGGGTAACTCAGTCTCTTTTCATTTTGGTGTAATTATGCCGGTTGATTTGGGCCAAAATTAGCGCAACAGCAACCTAGCAGGGAATACAATATGTTATCAACTGTAGGAGTACAGGAGCATACCTCCGCTAACTACATAGTTACTCGACCTTTGTGCAGACCGGACGTACTTTTTTGTCCCCATTATTCCGCTACTGTAAATGCAAATTCTTACGGAAAAATGCAGTTTTTCGGTAGTCATTTTTCCCTCTAAGCTGTACTGTGCAGTAGGGCCAATCTAAAAAACGTGTATTTAACTAATGCCCTTTTCTGTTTATGCGCTTTTTTATTACGGTGTACTAGTTCAAGAATTTGCATAAAAGTAACATCAGACATTCCAATTCTAGGAAATCTTAGAAGAATATTCGTGGTTTACAAAAAAATCGTAAAACCGTTTATTGTTGGAAAATTGCAGAATTTTCTGAGTTGCAGAAACAAGCCGGAAGAAATGCTTGTCATGTTTGAAATGTGAACAACACTTCTGCAGTGACTTTATAAAAGTATATTATAATAGATATATATAATAAAGATAATAAGATAATAAAAGTATATAGTACATACTATATAATAGACTTTGTAAAAAAAGGTAAAAAATACCATTTCCATTATTTTATTTACCATCAGGGTTGTACAGTACAACACGTCCGTTGCTTGAGCGCATTACTTCATCATTAGGTAATCACCGGCCGAAAATTCCAACTGAAACGGCTGCACGTCCGATTTCCTGTTCGGCCGATTCCCTTTTATGAACAAAGCATTCCTTACGTTGTCACATCCTTGTGTGCTTTCTGAAAATTAGTTTTAATTATCACGGGTATTTTCTGTCTGATTACAATTGGTATGTCCGCGTTTCATACGCATAGAAAGTAGGTTTAAAAACAAAAAGCCGCTGTAATTGTAAAGATCGAATGTGTGGGGAATTCAAAAAGCTGCAGCAACATAGCATGACTGACGTCCATTGTTCCTTTTCCAGATGATTTGGATTTCATCGACACCACGGCATTGATCGAGCGCTCCACCATGCCGTGTACGCTTAACAGACCCGCTGCTGGCACTTCCAGTGTCGAGATGACCACGAACGATTTCCTAACCAGTTCGGCTTGTGATGGTAGCGACGGCCGCAGTGAGGCTCTAAGCATCAGTTCCGACTCGGACAGCCAAAACAACACTTTCCACGCGGACGACTCAATCAGCAGTTTTGATGGATTCGAGATTAACGACAGTACGCGGGCGACTAGATACTATCTCGAGGCTCGGCTTCTGGATTTTCGAGAGTTCAGTGGGGTAGCTCTGGACAAACACAAATCCGATTTATCAGCCGCGGAAAGTGCGATTGTTGAAACCGCGCCTTCCGCAAAGCGTTCATTGCCGGCTTCCGATGGTGAATCGTTTCGACAAATGGAGGAAACCTCGTTCCCGGAAATGCTGAATCCTGTGGACTCCGTTGAAAACAGTGAGAAAGGAGGGCCTGATCTGCGTAATGCGTCCGTTTCGACCAACGGAGGCACTGCTGAAGACGAGAACGCCTCCGTTGATTCTGCCGGGTCACATGGAACCATTCGGACCATTCCCAGGAATGAAGAGCGCGTGTACGAAAAAGGTCAGCCAGATTTTTAATAGTATTATAAAACTATTATAAAAGTATAAAAGTAAACCAACATTTTATTGGGTGTAAAATGTAAGAAATTATCGAAACCTTGAATTTTTAATACGATGAACTGCCGTTCGTAGATGCACCCACAGTACAATAATTTTACGTCATAACTTTCTACGTATTGTCATCTTTAAAAGTTAGTATACCTGAGTACTTACTTAGCACTTCCATACTGAGGTCATAATAAACAACGTTTCTCATGTATTGTTGGGTTATCAGTTATGACATTGTGCATCCAGTAAGAACATTAGTATTATCGTATAGACTTAATGATTGTGAGCATCTACTGCTAAAAACGCCTGTTCTTCAGGAGTATTACAATATTTCAGCGATGTTTGAGTAGTAACTTTCTGTTTTTTAGGGGCGCTTGTCTACATCAACGCGAATGCTTCCCGTAAAGACACTCTTCCGTACTGGTACCCGGGAGAGATTGTGGATGTGGGCTACAGTGTCTCACACTGGCAGGACAAGTACACCGAGATCACGGCCGTATCATACACTATCGATTACGTTTATCCTAAAACCGTCGACAACGTGAGACGAAAGTACGTGATTCAGGATTATGGATTTATGTATATTAGTAATAATGATCACTGGGAGCTGCATGCATTGACCTGTGATCATGAATGAGTTTATTGTTAGCTGCCGTACGTGAACAGTTACGCAGTACTTTAACGAAAGGTATGCCATAAACGCAGAAGCAGGCTGTTGTGGACTGTTCTTCTAATTAACGTTATGCATCAAAATGATTGATTACCATATATATTTAACATGCGCGACTTTTTTGCGCAGATTTTACACCGGTCAGAATTCCAAAGAGTGTCTCATCGCGGAATCGTTCACCCCCGACAGTCCGGAGATGCGGAAGAAGGTCGCACTGGACAATGCCGCTTTCCTGGCACCGGCATCAAAGCCGAAGAAATCCCGTCGCCAGAGCAACAACAATTCCGGTCAGCGGCGCCGCAGTCAGGCACCTCGTGCGCGTGCCACTAGTGTGATCAATCCCAGCGTGTTGAAAATTCAGAAAGAAGGAACGCGGAGCAGCGGGCGTATTCGTGGTAAATCGGTCGCTCCGGAACCGACAAAGAAGCAGCTGCAACCGGAATCTCGTCGTATCGACCACAGCGCCATTATTACCCGCCTTCGTCGCCAGAAGATTCCGAAGCAGCAACCCTGGTGTTTCTGTGGGGACGCGTTTTTGTGCCGAAACTAAGCTAACGTCATATGTAACAGTTCTGGAATGTCGCCGTGATATTACTTGGCATACATCAAAAACTAACTGTAAATGTAACTGTGTTATTAGAACCTTGTTCGGATTTATGTCAGTGTTGTTGTTGCAGTACTGTAGTGTAACGGGACAAGTGTTTCAGTATATAGCAGCTTCTTCCTTTCGGCCTGTTTTGGCAGCTGCAGTTCTTCCTTTCGGCATGTCTTACCGTTTGTTTGTTGTATCGGATGTTAGTTTGTTATACCAAAAAAATACTAATTCCGATCAACCGTCAGTTTTTTCCAGAATTCTTTCGACACTTCGGCTGATGGCTGGTAATGGTTTCTGTTTTCGAAAGAACGGGGACAAACCACAACAGCGAACAAAAAGTAGTCGAAGCAGGAATATGACGTTCTCGGTTACGGCTGTACATCTAAAGCCTTCAGAATACAAAATGCAGGATGATTCGCCGAATTTCTCGGATTTATCAGTAGCTTACGGTTGGCAACCCGTCACGAATCTCATGATCTAATCATTATAGATTTTGCTATACAATGCAAAGTAGTTTACTTACTAAACAATTCGGGACCATATATAATTGTTTTTGTATATAAAACAATCACATTTTATTAAGCTGAAGGTTACTGAACCAGTCCGTGTTATCTGAAAATGACGTTTTTTCCCTTAGTGCTGCATATACCAGTGTAACACGAACGTTTTGTGTGCAGGACCGGAAGTCGCGGGACATTTGTCTCCGGGATGTTGCAGAAACTCCTTTCTATCGGCTCGCGTTATCCAGCTCTATCATCCTAATAAAAAGTTATAACTGCAGGCACCAAATAAATCGCCTTCGAAAAATTCAAGGAATGGCTCTTTCCTTCGTAACCATCTCAGCTCATTTACATTATCAGTGGTGACTTTAATTCATAAGTCAACAGGTGGGGTACGTATTCGCTTTGTTGATCTACCATTAAAACATACGCGGTCGGGCGTCGGACGCAACAGAAAGTCCGTTTGTCGACATTCATTTAGGGACTGGCAGGTCTGCTTATCCGCAGTGTCTGTTGTGTTATTTCGTGAATGGTTTCCGTCGGAGCTTCATGCTATTTCACATGGTTTCAACGGGTTTCTTTTTTGCTTGCGGACCGGCGGCTCGACGCAGTAAAAACTAAAGAGCTTTAGTTTTAATATAAACAAACAGTTGCAGATTTCTACATGATGAAAAGCCCAAAATTTTTCTTAGAACAAATGCATTTCAAAACAAATTTGCTGTGAATTTCGGCTTATTTTTGTTTCGTTACCACTGCCAGTGCACTGCAGCAAATCTCAGACAATTTCATCCGTACGGGTATTTTTTATTATTAATATAAAATCTTTTTGAAAGTTCAAGCAGTAAAATATGTGAATGATAATGAAAAACTTACAACAAACGTAAGCGGTGTCCTTCTTTTATGATGTAATCTTTTATTTTCCGTGTTCGCGATTTGCAGTACTAGTTTCGGTTACTAGAAGCACATTTTAAGAAGTTTTATAAAACATTTTTTTTCACTGTATCTGTAGTGCGACGTAATCTAAAGAGCATATCGCATAAGCTCAGAACACTTCAACCAAAATTTTCTTCATTTTCCCTTTCGTAAGTTACAATTACTACATCCACCAGATTTGGGCATAAAAATTGCGTATTCTGACGTTTTCTTACTGTGTTGAAAACCGCTGCTCATCACTCAAAGTCGCTCACGGCTCACCTAAGAAGTTGCTTTTCGGAGAAATTGTGGTCGAAAATGTAAACAATAGCATTCAACTCTGCAAGGGCGGTGTTCTGCGTACGCGATCAGCATAGCCGGTTAATTTGCTATGACCATGCCCATGCAATGAAACCGCCCAATGAAGTCTGCTGCTATCGCCATTTTGACCGCCTTGCTGACCAATCAGAGCGATTTGCACACGCCTATCAAGTTGATCAGACCTCTCAGTACAGCAGCGCCTCTAGTGTTTCAACTGGCATGCGTCTATCAGAAATCATTTTCCTTTTGCTGTTTCGAAGGGTTTTCTTCTGACCGTTGCATCGATTGTTGTTTACAGTTATTTTTTACTTTTTGACGCTTCCCATAAACAGGAATGGGGTCTTATCTAACGAAGCTTGCAGGTTCCGACGATTCCAGCCTCGACAAGTCCTACGCGTCCACCTGGGAGGGTTCCGATGGATCGAGCGAGGAACACTCAGCATCCCGTCATTCCTCTCCAGAAACAGACGATCTGGATTCTCCAATGGAGGAGTTTATCTCGTCGTTCCAAGCACAAGGACACATCAGCCATGCCTCCTTCGCTTTCTCAGCTAACGATAGCGGCCGGTTTGTCGATCCGTCCGTGGACTCATCGGGATCCGTGTCCATCGTCCTGGAAATCACGACCCATGAAGAACATCGCCATTCCAACATGAGCGAACATTCCTTCGATGATGTGTTGCCGGGACTGGAAGAGATCTCTACTGGAGACGGCGTCCAGGAGAATCTGGAGAGCACTCGAGAAGGTTCCGTTTACGGTTCATCAGTCCCCTCGACAGTGACAGATGCTGGAGTGAGTAACGGTTCAGTTGTGAGCGAGCCAAGGATCAGTCCTGCTGTGGATGGGGCATCTGATGGAGATGCTGTCTTCGACGAAGAGACGTGGTCTGAGCAGTCTGTTGTAACAGCACCAGCGCCGCCTACAATGATCGACATTCCCCGGAAGGAAAAGCGTTCGTATAAGATCAGTAAGTGTTGTTCATGGGCTAGTTTTTCTCAGCTTTTCTGTTGTTTCAACGTGCATTTTTAATATGAAGTTTGCTATAGTTCTCAACGAAATCAGTAGCGTCACTAGCGTGAAAGTGTTTTGATTTGTGGGGTAATTTTTTGAAAATTACTTAGAGCAAAACATGGCACCGTTTTCTGTACAGACTGTTTCTTTTTAACAATTGCATTAGCCGGACACGTATTCTCTTGTAGAGTGAGGCGCATGTAGCATAAACTGGTTATATGAAGATCGTAACATTTTGATGTAATCAGGCGCCATTTATGTTAACGGCTCGCCATGTTCCCTTGTTGTAGAGCAGGACGTTTACGTCAAGGCCCACTCGAAGATGGGACATTACTGGTATCCCGGAAAAATCATGAAGATCGGTGTGGCGAACTATGAACTACTGGACTCCCACACATGGATCACAGGTGTCTGCTATACTATCAAATACACGTACAACGATGGAGGACAAATAGCGTACGTTCCCTGGCCCGAGCTCCTTACTGTGATCGAATCTGACATCCATGCGTTGATGTGATCGTAGGTTTTATAAATCCAAAAAGTCTACCGAATGCCTGTTCGCCGATGATTTGCTGCCGGACACAGTGGACACGAGGAAGAAGGTTATAAAAGAGAACAAGGCGTTCGAGAGGAAGAGGGAAGAGAAAAGCAACGCTTCGAAGGAGGCACAGAGATCAACGAACGGAAAGCGTCACAAGAAGAACGGGATGAAAAAGCGTGCTACCCGAGAATCAAAGGTTTGGAAAGGGTGATGTTAGATCGTCGAATGTTCCTGGTTTAGTCGGATGTTTCGTTCATTAGTGGCTGGTTTGCCGCGTTTCTGAGAAGCGATATGTTAGTTCTACGCTCACAGTATGTTAGTTTACGTTTGGTACGCTTATTCAGCTTCTATTTTTGAAGTGTACGATATGCACATGTACGGTATCTGAGTTCGTGACTGTCCAGTTGGTCTTGCGAGTGGATCGAACGTTCTTATTACGTTTTGGCCTGTTTGTCATATGTACAACATTTATGTTTTACTGTATTCCTATTATGCGATATGTACTTATTGTGATCTGGTTACTGCGATCTGCGATTATTTCATGTCCATGGAAAGAAAGTGCATTAAAACAAAGAAAAACTGGACCACTTGCGATCGCTGAGAAGTCTACTTGTATTAGCCGGAAGTACAGTGACATAGGCGGCCGCCGCAAGGGCGGGCGATGGAAGAAAGAAGACTCAACCTCGATTATTATGATTATAACAACAGTGATATGCAACAGCTTCCATGGCTGTTGTTTTTAAGCACATTAAACGAAGGTCTTGAGCCAGACACCATCCGCCACCGTTAACTACAAAGCACACTGTATGTAATGGCGAAGAATGGTAATTACAGTACAGTGTAATTGTACGACTAATGGTAGTTCATGTTTCTGCATGATTTGGAAAACATTTCCATATTGCTGTTTTGGAATCAGTTCGATAGCTGATAGTTCCAAAGGGAGGGAACTGCGTAATCTTTACTAAACTAGATCTCCAGAAGGGAAGATAAAATTCGCCTATATCCAAGCAACGCCAAGAGTGAAGCTTTACTGGGTTCGAGACGAATTCAAAGACTTGTTGCAAGTAAGTTCTCCCTGTTTCGTCCAACGTCAGATGCATTCCTCAAAGTTCCTTGTTCTAAAACGTTCTATCTGATTCATTAGTGAGTTATAAGTCGAGCGAAGAAACTGGTCATGCGGATAACTACCAGCATCTTTATCAGGAGAAAAGCTAACAAGGTTCCATCCGATGGCCACCAAGATGTCATCTACAATCCTGACCGTTCTCACACTGATCGTCCGAGGTGTGCACTACCCTGTTCTACCAACAGTTCACCGTGCTACATTTTCATGTTTACAGCGGCCGAGTGCCAGTTCACAGGTCCCAAGTGTTACGGCTGCTCAGTGACGAAAGGCAATGCCAATGATCTTATCGACAAGCTGGCCAGCGTAGCGACACTGGGGGCAAGCGATGCAGATCGGCCGAATATGCCGCTGGACAAAGCCAAGCTGTTCCGGGAAAGGGATTTCCAGAGGTTCTTACTGGGGAGCGGCACCAATGTGACGCTATGCACGGATGGGAATCCTGCGGAAGTGCGCTGCATCGACACGCTTTACGCTTGTGGAACTGTGACAGAAAACAGTAATCCCGACTGATAGGTTAAGAGAGAATAACCCTTCGCGTGTTAACGAAATCGTGGCTGAAGAATACTGAATCAGCCAGAAGTCAGAACTCTCGACTTCCTAAGCGCAGTACATTGTTTTACCTTGAAAAACGCCCTTTGATTTTTTGGTGACATTTTATACTTACAATTGTTAGCAGATTACTCGGTAGTTCGAAGCACTTTCGTTCAGCGTTTTACATTTTATAAACATGGAATTATCTAAATTTTGTGGCAAATATTGTTTTCACGATCCAGGAAACTCGAGCAATATACAGTAATGACTACAATATAACGATCTTATCAATGAAAAAGGAGTCTTTTTCCAATGTAACTTACTAGTGCGGTTTATCACCTTAATAAATATAAATGCCGTCAAGGCAGCTTTAGGTTTTTGCACAAATACCCTAAAGTTTAATGCGTCTTACCTGACTGTTTCTGTAGAAAAGGTCAGGGCCAGAGGATGTATAAGTGTACCAGGCTATTTCGAGAGACGCACGACCTTCGATGCGGAGTCGAAGAAGGCCATGTATTCGTGCTGGTACGTCGATGAAGCCAAAGTAGTAGAGTTCTGTGCGTGTTCCCACGCGCCCAACTGCAATAACCTGGAGCTAGGTACGTTTCAGAGTACGTGCTTGTGTGTCGCTATCATTGTTCCTGATGCTGTTTGTACGATAGTCAGTGGAGCGAGGCCTGTGATATCCGGACCGGTGTGCTACCAAAATATGCTGATCATGTCTGCGAATGTGTTCATTCTTCTTCTAGTACGACAACGAGTTTAGATTTTTGACCGATTATAAACGTGCGTCGTAGCAATAGTATGTTGTCATTTACTATAAAGCTGGGTTCATGTGAATAAAATGCATTGTTTTATTGAACGAATAAATGAACAAAAATGCACGGATACCATTCGAAGAGCTCAGTACCATTTCGGGAAACCAAAACAGAGCATGATGCCAATAACACAGAATCTGGCCAAAAGCAGTCACACGGGGAACAAGTAAGCGTCCGCTACAGAAAACCAGCAAGATACAAATAAAACAATCCGGCACCATTCCGCTCGTTTTCCGACTTCCTGTGGAACGTAATTCCCGACTGCTGCTCCACTTTCTGCAACGAAGTCCTACGCGATCGCATGAGCGCACGCCCGGTTCGGCACAGCTAACCAGCTGGATTTGGAGCGTACGAAATCTGAAAAACGCAGAACTTGATAATCGTATGTTAACAGTGAGAATGTTCTGCTTACAGAAATCAGAGTTGGAAGACTGCAAGCAGCTATCTGGGACTACTATATCAGCCATTTTATACTCTTATATTTTCATCTTGTGAATAAGCCTGAACGCTGGACATTTGGGAACAGCAAAACAGTTTAATATTTTCGCACAACTGATGCAAATATTGTGCTGCTGTTCTGTTCTCGGTTGATTCTGTTTTATTACATAATATTCCCATACAGTAATGTAGAACGAAATATAAATCTGGTAGATTCTTACCTCAACGATTTTGGCAAGCCGGCCACCGGCGGCGGTAGTAAATATGAAACGCACTTTACGTGGTCCACAGTAACTCATGGCCCCACTGTAGCATTTGAAGATGCAAGTTCCCGGCTCGAAGGGACTGGTATAGGTGCGCACACCCGATCTCGTGTAATCGTCAAAAGCCGCATGTTTTAAAGACTGACAGCTGTCCACAAAAGCCTCTATGTCAACAACCTCCGTCGTTACTTGGACGTTCCAACATGCCTACGTAGAAGTTGTTGTGTTAATAATATAAATATAAATTAATAATAAAAATATAAATTAATAATATATTTAATATAATTATTAATATAATATACATTAATTAATAATATAAATATAATATACATTAATTAATAATATAAATATAACAGCCATGTTTCCATCTACTGAATGCCGATGCTGTATACAGTACACATTACCGACGGGGTGCTGGCCTTGTTGAAGGTCATGTAGAATAAATCACGATTCGGTTGCATCATGTCGAATTTGTAAGGAACGTGGACGGTGACATAGTCCGCCCATGGCGACGAAATTAATACTGGCGCACTGTGGAACATGGGTGTTATGTCCAGGGTACCTGCAACAAATGCGTATTATTTCCAGTAGCGACTACTCAGTAGACGGTTTCAAAAATCGTCATAATATTCCTAAAAGACCAGTCTATAAAATTATGAAATCTGTGAGCTCGAGGAAAGATAAGTACTACATGGGTATGCACTGTTGACATATTAGATTTTCTGAATTGTTTACTAATGTCAGGTGACGATTGCGAGTAACCGAAATACATTTCACCAAACATTACAAAGATACACTGCATGCTGCGGCATAATTTTAAAAGGCTCTTGCAGCCCCTGATTTACCGCATAAGCTCATGCAAAAATTGCAGATATTATAATAATCTATGGATAGAAAACCTACATGTAGGTTGCGGTGGTGAGGGTGTTGGTGGGGGCGGCGTTGCCGGTGCTTGCCACCAT
>JAQGAU010000275.1:0-32253 GCA_034698045.1 Paramacrobiotus richtersi
TGCTGGTGGTGCGGTCCGGGAGGCTGAAGGACCAGTCGTTGCGGTTGTTGTGGTCTTCCGAGTCCTACGGCGATAAAGTCTGTTACAAAATGTACTAGATGCACAGTCGGTAGTAACGTCTAGCGTAAGTTTACATAAAGCGCGGTAATGGTACTTTTATTGTCTTCAGATGCAAATTGGGATAAGTTTTTATCTGATTTTTGGTATTTTTTCCACTGTATATATAGTAATCAGCCGGCTCAACGTCCATATGCTAATAAATTTATACGGAATACTGATCGTACTTTCAGTGCGTACAGTCGGTAAGAAACGGCAATTTAGCAACAACTTTGAATTACTACAAGTGATGAAATGCTTACCTGGAATCTACTTCCTTTCTCCCAGTGCCCATCCGGACATCCCTCGGCCGCCTCCAACAACGCATACGTCCCAGCCGGCCACTTTAACCCAGTCTCCTCGTCTACCACATACTCCGGTCTAGCTGTTGTCCGCGTCGTCCTAGGCACCGTTGTCGGCTTGGTCCGACGCGATTTCGTCGGAGGTTCATCTATAAATTCCGGTAAAACTTCTCGAGGTCTCGCGACAACCGTGGTCGTCGGTAACGGGTTCATTATTAACGGTCTTGCTACGGGAGTCGTGGTCGGTACGGTGGCAGTCAACACCGGGTACGGCCGTTCTGGTACACTCGGAACTTCCTTTCCGTAATCGATCATGGCTGTGTTGAGATTGCTCTGCAGTGATGCTATCATGTTCTCGTTGTTGAGTAACTGACTACATTCCGGTGGTGGACTGGACGCCAGGATTCTCGGTTTATTCACAAAGTAGCTTATATTCCTTAATGTAATCAGAATCGGCGCGTTTGCTTTGGAAGCCACGGTGCTGGCTGCAGTGACCTTTCTTCGCGCTGCTTCCACTGCAGTTTGGATTTTCTCTTCAGTTACTATTTCCCCGATCTTGGGAGTCATTTCCTGGATTACAGCGCTCTGGGGGATCGCCGTTCGGGTCACGGTGATACTGCCGTACCGGAGTTTAACCATGATGTGGGTACCGAATTCTTTGAGGAAGCTGATGTAATTTGAAGAACTGTAGGTGGTGGGAAGTTCGCAAATGGCGGAGAGAAAATGCGGGTCCAGAATCTGGTCGGGGCCGCGATAGTTCAGAGAGACTTCACTGGAAGCGTTGAGTTGGATGGTGTCAAAGGCGGTATTGCCGGAAGTAAAGAGTTGAGTGAGCTGCTGGATAGAGCTGCCTTTGCCGCTGATCTTGCTCGTCAGTTCCACCTAAAGAATTAGCTCACGTTTCGCATACCTCGAGTGGTACAGTAATATTATATTCAGACTGCCTATTAGTTTAAGTGCTTACCGGTGGTGTATCCGGGATGCGAATAAACTTTACCATTTCCTTCTGATAGTCTTTTCCCGACCAGATAGCATACTGCAACTTTTCGGACGCCGTGATACTAGCACAACTCAACCCGCTGCCGCAGTACGTTCTCTTCCCAATGACACAGGGCGCTTTTTGTAACAGCGCCGGCGTAAAGTGCACACCGGAATCGACAT
The DNA here is from genome assembly GCA_034698045.1 of Paramacrobiotus richtersi. Lineage (NCBI taxonomy): Eukaryota > Metazoa > Tardigrada > Eutardigrada > Parachela > Macrobiotidae > Paramacrobiotus > Paramacrobiotus richtersi. Next base: position 1,560 of record JAQGAU010000275.1, read on the forward strand.
GGGACCCCAGAGGATCGGCCGCGAATATGTCATATCCACGGCCCAAGAGGGATACATCCGCGGATGAACTGCACCCGTCGGGTAAGGGTTCCGCTGACCGGCTTTGCGCAAAAGCGATCCGGGCTTGAATTTCCGGTAGCCAGGGGAAGAAGTCGGGTTGTGTCGTTTGCAGGCGGCGTCGGCTTTCGCGGGCGTAATCGACCAGGGCGCGGCCGAGGTTGGCGCGGATGGTGGAGATTTTGGTTGCGGCGGTACCGTCCGTGTCGTCCTGGATTAAATGCCTGAACATGATATAATTATGGTCCATTAACAGCGCTTTACATGTAGAAGTACCTCTACAACAGGCTGCAGTAGTCGAGCGTAAAGTGTGGTACTCGCATGTCAGACGATAAATTTTGATCCAGTTGAACCAAAAACATTAGTTTCCATAATATGCCATTTATTGCATTGGTGTACAGTTTCGGTACATACAGATACACAAAAGTTCAGTTTCTCCGCTTTTAATTACAACGGTTAAATTAAATGTGCTGGCCGTTTGTCTCTGGTACTCGTAATACATGTAGAGATTGTCAATGTAATACGATCAATGTAATACACAGTCAACCGTATTAGATTGTTAATGTACAGTACAGCTATACTGCTATGCATGCAACTGTGTGCAGTATAAATACATTCCATTGTACATAATTTTTAAACAATACCGATTAGCAGAGCGTATTGCCAGAACGTAAATTCACACTGTAGATAATAGTAAAATTATATGATGAAACTTTTAATAATTCATATTCCATTGCAGAAAAGTGACAATTATTGCATTGACTATTCATTCATTCTCATTCTAATTATTGCAGAGAAATATGAATGCGACAAATGCGGGTCGTGACAGTTATAACTGAGAGCATACCGGCAGTTATCCAAATTCGCTCCGGATTTCTGCAGTCTCTCCTTCGTAACAAAATACACAATCTCCCTAATCACCGTCACGACCGGACTAGGCTCCGCCATGCCCCTGACCTCAACAGCCGCAGCCAGTGAATCATTCTTCCCCACATATTGCGCAATCCGCGACATAACACTTCCGGTCAGATTACTGGCAAAATACCCAACATCCACATCCACTCCGTTATCGACAAAAAACTGGTACAGCACATGGGGAGTAACGGTCACGCGCCGCACGCTTGTCTTAGCCAAGCGGACTTTCACGATGACGTGGGTGCCGAACTCCTTGAGCAGGCTCAAGTACAGATCGCGGTGGTAATCGAGCGGCAGTTCGCAGAGCGCCAGCGTGAAAGGGACATGCAGGATCTGGCTGGAACGGTAGTCGAGTTCCGCTTCCTCGGCAATCACGGAGGAGACGGTGTCGGTGAAGAACGTCCCGCTGGACAGCTGGTTGCGGATGGGATCGAGGGAGCTTTCAGCAGAACCGATCGAGTTGCTTATATTGCTCTACAATTAAATTGTGGTTTGTAAAAATTGACCGGATGTGCTTGTATATCAATTACTGCGGAACGCACACGAAAGACGGATAATTATATAAACCTGACTGCAAATGATTGAAATGAATGATGCGACATATACAAATACTGTTTACACTATGATCAGTTCTACAGCCTAACGTCTAAATACACGTATACGTAGTTGTTTAAAATAATAATAATTACAGTAAGACTTCAACAGAACTATTTGCCAATGCAAATCATAGTAGAGCAGCTAGGTTGATGCTAAATGACCCAAATAAATAATTTTGCGATTTCTGTTACTATGCAGAGATCTAACGATTGAATAAGGTACTTATACGACCACCCGAATGAAAAGTAGCAAACCAGTAGGGATGAGACTGTATTAAAGCTCTACATAAATTATGAGTGTGTACGTATAGTAGATATACACTGATAATAATTTTACATCCAATTTAGTTCTACAGCTGCCGAAAAGAAAAACTGGCCCTTCTCCAACATTACAACACAAAGGTAGCTGTTTTCGTACAGTAAATTGTCCATAGACATGCAAATGTTCCAGCGTGGCTTGCTGATAATCAGCCAACGATCTGATAAAGATTTGTTGTTCACCGACAACACTCCCACCACCAGCTGTGTCCAATTTTAAACACTGTGTCAACAGTGGGCACGTGGCGTTCCTTTGGAAGAAAGTCTTGAGTAATTTTGCCGGTTTCAGTGAATGGGTCTTAAGTCCGGGATCTAAGGTCGTGGTAAAAGGGTTGGCCCGCATCAGATCATACCCCAAACCAAGATACCGGGCCACACCCACTTCGGCCGTGCTCAATGTCACTTCCTCATTGCCGGTGTCGTCGAGTGAAGAGTCGTCCAGGATTTCCGGACTGTTTAATTCGTCATTGAGATTGTTTCTGCAAATAGTGCAGGTGTATATTGAGAGCGTAATGACGTCGACCCATGACAAGAACGAACAATAAGGATTTGATAGGCCATTGAAATAAGTAGAGCGTTACTTGTAGCGCAGGGAAATTAGTGCATCAAAAATTATAATGTCTTGATTATAATTTTACGTTGATTATATTTTATCATCAACGCTTAGTACGCGTAGTTCGCTGTAACCCTCATAATGCATTATTCACTGGATGGAAAATAGAAATCCAGACGATAGATGACAGAGATGAATGCAAAGCATACACATAAAGGTACAGCGGTTTGAAAAACTGCTAACCTTCCGCCTGTTAAATAATTATGTAAGTGACATACTAACTAGAACGGGCAGATGTATATCTGCCCGCTTCAGTTAAAATGTCACCAAGTACTACTAGCATACTAACATTTAGTTAATATCCATCAAAAATGATTTATTAGTCATGCTCGAAATGCGATGACCCTCTACAAAACGCTGATACTGCTAAATCAGCGGAGTGATATATATAATGAAAATACATGTAAACGATATATTCGGAAGCGACTTTTCTTCTTAAATTGAAGCAGTTTTATTTGCACTTACTCGTGTATATCGATATCAGTTATGGCCGTCACAAATAATATCCCACAAACAAGGAATGTTGTGCACACAATATAACAACGTATCGTTAACATTCTAAAAACAACAACCTACAACAAAATAAGAAATTTGAAAATAAAAGCTTACATAATCAAAGCGGGAAATACTCTGTTAAATAAGTGTGAAAAGCATGAGCCGCGAAAGTCAATGCTAACTGTTGAGGCATGGTGTAAGCAGGAGGAAGTGTGTGTGTGTTTACTTATCACTTTTTTCAATCTTTCAGCAGCTAGCGTGTCTAGGACAAACCGCTGCTGAGAGGATGGTAAACATGTGGTCAAAGTCTAACAGCTGAGCACTGTAGTGCCGTGTAATTAGGATAGCTTCTTTATGTTGACAGCTCTGACCTACTGGCATAATGCGGGGCCTCAGACCAAGGGAGAGAGCACTTACGCAATGAACTAGTGATCAGTTTTTAAGGTAACCTCGCAAGCCACCATTCACTTGGCCGTTACTTTCTCATTTGCTTCCTTGGCACACGCGAACAGATGTATGCTGTGCTATTAAAAGCGTTCAGCTTTATGTCATTATCGATAATATAAATGTTTTAATCGGCAAATGCCCAGAAACAATGCTGACACAATGAAAACTCCAAAAAACAAATAAAAATTTATCCCAGGTAGGTATCACGCAAACTAACATTACGAAGTTCTTCGATGCTCAACCGCAGAAACAAAAAACAAATCCATCTGCCCTGTAATACCCGTCCTTAAACAGATGCTCTCTTTATTATTATCATAATGAGAGGAAACTGTAATCCTAAATATAGAAATGAATCTTCAATTTTGGTGATTCTATCGATTATTAACTGTCCATTACATAATTTACAAGCCGCATAGGTAGATCACGTTGATGGATTAGCGGCACTTATACGAGTGGACTGCCGCACAATTTTCTTCACTTGTCACTAACTTGTCAGCTTCATTTGCGGCACAGCTAGTATTCACTATTCAGTGCATAATAAAATCGCATCCACGCTATTGTTATTAAAATCAATAGGACCTGACCCGTTATACGGTGCATATACGTAGTAATACAGTAATACGGTATACAGTATATTAATGCAGTAATACGGTGCGCAATACTGGTAGGTTATAAAAAAAGTTTGAAATATACGCTGTAGTACATACTTTCTGAACTGGCCGCATGCTGCTATGATTACTGCACTTACAAACCGGATAACAGGAAATTACCCAGTTTTCGAGTACTTAAGCACAAAAAGTCGGATTTAATGACTCCCATGTTCTGCAAAATCGATAGATGTCATTTTAATTAGCTAACGGCAACACCGCCCTACCGTGATTTAATAGTGTATTAATGTGAAACCTCAACGCACAATTCAGCTAGATTGGACTCTGGCGTACGTAGGGCATCCATTCCCAGGTGGGTTTTCGTAATTTAAAATCCAGAACAAATCCGTCGCCTCTCTGTTGACTGTACCATGGGTGCTATACCAACACCTATCAGGGCATTCGTGGTACCTCATGTGCATAGCCATAGTGACGTATCCTAAACAGTACGTACGCCAGTTCCTGACGTGTACCGCATGATTAATTAGCGATAGCGTTCGCAATAGTCATCATGCGCATTTTCAGGTTTTCTGAGATTAAACTGCCCTGCCGAATGATGATTAGCTTTATGGATTCCTGTTTCTCTCTTTTGTCCCTCATTTCCTTGGCCTTTAATTTTATTGGCGAATGTGTTGAGCCTGCAACATCGCTAGAAAAGGCAGACTTGTGGTAAAACTTCTTCTTAAAATCACTAAACCCACCTTTCACTTGAAACTTGATTTCGCTTCTACTAATTACGATACGCAACCCAGTCAGCTTTTATTAAGACTTTGAAAAACTGAAGTTTTTAGCCAGCCATCAGATCTTGTGACCTTTAGATAAATGGCGACGGTCTCCAATATTTCATTCTTGAATTCAACAACAAATCCGAATGGACTTGTCGCCCAGAATCCATGGGCAACCACCCAAACAGTGACATGCATCATGTGCTTTCTGGCTTGCTGTACCAATATATTCCTCCTAAATATCTATCGAATCAAACCCGTATTACGAACCCCCTTCGGAGTATACGTGATTGTCATTTCCATATCTAACATATGCTTTATAATGTGCACGAATCCTTTGACCCTAACAATCAAGGACGTCCTGCCAACAAGTTATGCATCTGTTTATTGCACAGTCTACAATTATTTTGGACTGGTCGTCGGCGCAGCGTTACCCATGACCCACATGCTAATCAGTTTAAACCGAGGATGGGCAATTGCTTTCCCCGTCCATTATACACGCCATCATTCCCGCAGGATCGCTGTTCTAATTTGTGCTATAGCTTTACTCGCTATTAACCTGGGTGCGATACCCGGGATGGTAATAGACGGGTTGTTGTACCGCACGGAGAAGTTAAATGTTCGGTGTAATTTAAGCACCGCTCCCTCAATTACCATTTGGATACGATGTATGGCTGGGTTATTCTTCATGACTCCAGAAGGCATCATTGTGTTGTCCTATCCGTTCCTCGTTTTCCGGCAAATTTGTCACCGAACGAGGATTCAAAACAGCAGTCAACAGACGGACATGGAGGGTAATGTCAGCACGGTCCCGTCCACCTGCAAACACGTGCACGCCAGGAAGAAGGCGTCGCGGTCGTTTCTGGTTCTCACTCTGATGACGGCTAGTGTCTTGTTATCCTGGACGCCGAGTAACATGTTCCATCTGTTCATTCGCTATGTCAAGGCGGATGTGGTGTTTCCTATTGGAAACGCGCTGAAGCTGATACAGGCCCTGTTGGATCCGATTCTGTTCATTGTTGCGCTCAAGGATTTGAGATCGGCGAGTGCCGGTCAACTGCGGGATATGGCTGATTCATGTAAAAAACGACGCGCTACAGCGTTGTCGAAATAGTTTTTAGATTTGTTTAACAATTCCTGCATGTGTTGCATTTAAAGCTCTTATTATACTGTGTAAGATATTGCCAGTTGGAGACATTGAAAAGTATAACTAATCAGTATGTGTCTCTAGTTAGATCCTACTTTACCGTTTCATCCTGCTGAAAAACAAGCAAAATGGTGTCATACAGAACAAAATACTCATTTGGCTGCCCATTCACGCGTTGTTATGGTTAGAACCGGGTGATCACGTGCGTAAATCAAAATTTCTAGAAAAATGTGCCGTAGAATTGCCGTCAAAAGAAATAACTCACAAACTTGTTTTTCCTTTTCATTTCCAAAGAACATAGCTGATTATTTTTCTCTCGCCTGAACAGTTCTTTTACTGCGCACGTTCGGAAACTGATAGAAAACGAATTCCGCTGCATGATCTGTGTTGTGCGTACGCAGCAGTACAAGTATTGTCGCAATTCCGTGTTTACTTATTTTGACGAAAATATAATTACGGCACGCTGGACAAGCAAATGTGGAATAATAAATAATATTGTCGTTTATTGAAAATATGACCCTTTTCGTTGTAATCTTTGCTCCCTTGGCAAGGGACCCTTGCGATTTACATTATTAGAGGGTTGTTTGCGGTCTTGTTTGGCATTGAACAGCCTGGGGCATTCGTGCTTAATGATGACTTTTAAAAGCAATTGGTTAGTTGTTTCGCGCTCGTAACAAGTGCAAACATTTCGTCACGCTCATCCACTCCTGGACCACTTTTCTCTTTTTGTTTCACAGTGATTTGTACAACTTCTGTGAGAAGTCCTACCGAGTAAATTATGTAACCGAAGTGAACTCTTTCCACTTCATTTTATTTATAGACGCTAGCTGTCCTTGGGACCCTAAAGCTATGATTTTTGTTTTGCGATGCTGTCTCACACTGGTTTACACTCACGTTGCTCAATTAAAAAGATAACCAGTGTGACGAGGGTGTACGCCCTCGTTCAGGGTGGCGTTCTGTGTTGTTTGTGTCTGTCTGTGTGTCTGCGCCCTATGCTGGCAGGTTCGTGTGTGGTGATGTGGCTCTGCATGAATCATCATGCAGAGCATGCTTGGCTGTTTTTGGTTTTGCGCACGAGACTCGACTGCGTCGAGCTCGTCGCATTCTTTAGTCGGCGTGTTCCATTCTGCCATGCGGCAGCATTTCTGTTTCTGGTTTCGGCCTGCAGTATCCGCAGTGCCAGGGCGATATGCCATAAAGTACTGTTGCCTTTATGGCATTTCCGTGTTTCTCGCAGACATGCAGATGCATGTCTGTTTCACCAGGAACTGAATTGTTTAAACACAGTCATACCAAGTAAAGAGCTCTTTCTCATGCTTGTTACATTACCGAAGTTCGCCCAGAGCCGTGTTACAGAATCTTAAGCACGTTTTACTATATACAGATATTTGTCCTAAGCAGTACAAATTGTACAATTGCTTCTGCGCGTCTGGAGTACGAAATTTCGCTATAGAAGACCGTTTGCATAAAATCGATGTTTGCACCTTGCGACATCGGTTGATCTGAGTGCAATTTACCAACAGATTACAGGCGTTGTTGGTAAATGTCTAAATTTATTACGCGTTAAGTAGTAAATTACATCATGCGCAAAACAGGAAGAAGAATGCCGTTGGAGACCTTAAATGATGACGCAGCGACCGGCGCCAGTATCAGGTTCGGGATATCATCTCGCTGTTTGTGACGTTTTTCGACCCTCTATTACCGTAATAAGGTAGGAATCCGATCAGCCGATATATAAAGCACCAAAAGTTTGGAAAAGCCGGTTTCCCAACTGCTATTTTATAATGTACAGAATTCTCTGTAATTACCAAGATTTCTTGGCGTAGTCATGTTCTCGATGAAAAAATAGCTCCAGTTTTTCCAGAAATGGTGCCAAAGCTGATTCTGTTAGCAGTTTCCGGAAAATCGACATTAGAATTCCTTGATGTTACGTGAACTAACCTCGCCGTTAATCTCTATGACCGGCCTGCGGACATCCACTACAAAGATATTTCTGCTAATGCTAGGACAACTTCGCTTCGCGCCGGTCGTCTACATTTAGAGCAGACGAACTTGCCTGTCATCTACGCAGTCAAAGAAACAAGTTGATGTATGCATGTCTCTTATAGCACTTATGTTCGCTGGCGGAGATGTGTCTGGCTTTTACTGGGGGCGTTGATCGATACCGAGGTAATGTCGAAGACAAGCAGCGTTCCTGTTAAATTATCGCCCACCGTGAGCGTTCAAGGTAAAAAAAAGCATAACACCATCAAGGAGCATGTTCCTGTGGGGATGTGCACCATGCAAAGACAACTGATTCTCTTACTTAGTTATGGCTATCGAACGTATTTACTCTAGGTGCTACCTGCAGGTGATCGAACTGCAGTAGGGTCATTGGTTTTTACGTTGGAGTCTTGATGCTGAAAGCGATTTTCTTCGAAGCTCAGTAATCGATCATCATTACCATGCGCAGAATAGCAACAACTTGACTGCACCTATTCTGGGTACAGAGTCTTACATTCCATCGCCTTTTGTCATCGCAGAATATTCGGCCATATTAAGGTTTGCGAAACAGGTGCCACAATCGAATGGTTTCAAGGATATCTAATTAATATGCGGATTACGAGACTGCCGTATTATAAGCTCCCGGTTTTCTTTGTCTAAATCAGTATAAATAAAGATTGGACTTCCCTCGTTCCTGCACTGCTTTTTTCTAGTCAGATCCGTCCAATTTGTGACCTTTGAGGATGTCAGGCAGCGACGGTAACTCATCCGCAGTAAACAGCAGTTCCATATCAACCAAGTTTATGCTGCATGCCAACTGGACCTCGGCTCAGACTTTAACTTGTGGTTTATGTTTCCTAGTCTGCTGTACTAACCTTTTCTTTCTTAACCTTTTCCGGACGAAGCCGACACTGCGAACACCATTCGGAGTATACGTTGCAGTCATTTCGCTGGCCAACATAGGTTACTGCATAACCAGTCCTTTAGTCTTAATGCTTAAGGACCTTGTTTCGCTTGGCTACGAATCGGCGTTTTGCATAATCTACAATTATGTTGGATTGGTTGTTGGAGCTGCTGTACCACTAACGCATATGCTTATCAGTTTTAATCGCGGTTGGGCCATTGCGTTCCCCATGCATTATAAAGGGCATCACTCACGAAAGGTTGCGACTGTAATTAGCTCGACAGCAGTACTTGTCGCTGCCGTTTGCGCTGCACCCGGGATTGTTATCGATGGCCTGTTGTATCGTACGGAGAGCTTAAATATGCGATGTTCACTCAGCAGAGCGCAGTCAGTCGCGGTTTGGTTGAACTTCGTTTCTGCAGCATTCTTCGTTACTCCTGAGTGTGTTATTATTACAACTTATCCTTTCCTGGTTATGAGGTATTTCGCCAACCGAAGAAAGATCCGAGATGCCAGCCAAAGCAATAAAAGTACGAAGGGTGACGATACGAACGCTGTTCGTACAAATAGTGTACGGAAGGATCGTGCGAGGAAGAAGGCTTCTTCGCATTCATTTCTGGTGCTGACGTTGTTAACAGTGACTGTTCTACTCTTCTGGACTCCCAATAACATGTTTTACCTGTTGATACGCTATGTCAATGCCACGGTGGTGTTTCCAATTGGAAATACCTTGAAGCTGGTGCAAGCGATTTGCGATCCAGTCTTATTTGCTATCGCACTGAAGGACGTGCGATCCGCCGACATGGAGTTTTTTCACGGCATATATTCACTGATGCGAAAACCGTGTCGTTGATCCTGTAGGCGGTGATAGTGTTCTTACTGTGTTATTGACTTTGAAATGTAACTTAACGTTGTGTGAAAGTTTTTCTGTTGTGTTGTGTCCCTTATTCTGCCGCATTACTGTCACTGTGCTAACCGAGCCTCATAAAACAGCGCTATCGCCGAATTTAGATTAAATGAGGCAACCACAAAGGTCATGCATGACATTTGACGAAGGTCAGAATTAATGGGCGAACGCAGATTATGGACTATCCCCGAAAGCAGATTTACTAAACAAGACCGTATTGTGGGGAATTTTCTGGTTCATTTAATCTCACATCTATCTGAACTTTTGTAGTTCTTAACCGATCATGTATTCGCAGTCCTGCAAGTTAAACAAGTGACTAACCAAAAATCTGTATCTGGAATTTGAGTCAGCACATATATAATGTTCCGGCCACTTACAATTGTATACAACAATAACGAATAAGCGCGCAGAAAACTAACAAGCAGCATCCTTTATTAAAATTGTTAACACTATTATTTTAAGATCCACAATGCCACATTACCTGGCATGCACAAGTAAAAACAAATTTCTAGTTCTTCTTGAATGTTGCTGATTTTCCTGTGCCAGTACTGAGATCTAAATGCTGCAAGTACGCAGTTGGGAAAATCACCGTCAGATTCTTCCCACAGCAATTTATAACGTTCCCGAAGAAAATTTTGCGCGGCATTATGTTGTTACTGATGCTTTGAAGGTTGTGATGCACTGATTGTGAGTTCCTTGAAAGCTTTCGGTTAGCATCGATTCCGTGGACATAAACGCTATTATTGTAGTTTTCATTAAACAACGAAAAACTTCCAGTACATACATAAGTAATTTCCTCGCAAATTTCTCGATCGACGCGACAGTGTTAATATATTTATCGAACAATCCGGAAGCGAGCTCCGCGTTATTACTACTGATCATTCGTGAGAATAGGCCCACTATTTTATCTTTTATTTAAAACCAGAAATCTTCCAGATAATTTCTACAAATGCTTTCTTATATATTGGCATGAACAGGTCAAAGTCTTGTTATAATCGAATAAAACTGAAAGAGCTGTTGTTTATCCGTTTTTGTTCCAGTTCAGAACATCAGCTCACGAGTCACAGCTCCCAGCTGAGAATTATGTTGTTGTAAAGAAACTCTTCGGAAGGTGAAGCCCATTCCATGACGCTTAGCTTCAGAATGTCGTTGACGGCACAATCGAACGCGCACTCATAGACGGCGCTGGAAAGTGGAGGGTTTCCCGAGGTGAATTACAGTTTATGCCAGGCATCAGATACGTACAGATATCTACCGTCTGCTGTGGTATCAATTTGTTTCACGAGCTTTCATAGCTGTAGAGCTGTTATACTATATATATCTGTACTTTCATAAATTAGAAGATCCAGCATAAACGGAGACCAAGATATTTACTATCATACTTATATCTTACTATGTTGCTTATTATTATATTTATAGATACCATCATTCTATAACAACATATCTCCGAAAGCTTTATAAGTCTCTGCTTTACACTCTGACGAAAAGAAATGAGATTTTGCAAGATGTGGAAGTAAATCAAGGGAAATAAGCCGATACTGTACTAGGTACCTTGTATTCTCATGTTGGACACGGCTCCGAAGAACCTGGAAGAATGTGCTCAGGAAACGAACATTCTGCTCTTTATTCCAGTGGAAGTAATGATCCTTTAAGTTCGGGCACTGTGGCAACGGAAGCTCGAGTTATCACACGGCACTTAAATATAGTAGTGGCAAATTTATGGAGAAGCAAGGGGGCCATGGTTCCTCCCACCGTACTACTGTAAAATCTTTGCCGAAAGTCTTATGACAGTTTGGTCGGCCTTTTCTCGTACTACTTTCGAAACTCGACTTTACAAGCTTGATTACCGCCTATTCGCAGTTCAAGAAATCGCACGTTTCGAACAGAATAATTAAAATACATTCATGCATTAACTTGTCAGAACGCCCATGAAATCGCAAAGTTTTTAAACATCAATTTACGAAGATTGGTGTAAAAGCCATACTTGCGACTCTTCGGGAAGGTCGGACGCGGTAATAGCTCACATCGATGTAATATATCACGACTCGCATGACCAGCAATCATTTGCGCGGCTCCTTGCACGAACGTTTCGATCCAGTTCAATTTGGAGTTATGGGACTCTTTCCTACAACAGGAGGTGTCTGTTTTTCCAATACTGTTAAATAAAAAACATTTTTCCATCCCACGCTGTATGTGCTAGCTGTACATCTGTGGACCGTACTTTACTCACCAACATACCGAAGTAACCGAACTGTTTGCTGCATTAGGGGAAACCTTGCGGAATCTCAGTTTAAGGTAGCGGTCCGGTACAGGAACGTCGTTCGCTGCTGGGAGTTCGCAGTCCACTTTGTATGAATAATACTATGTGAGTGTCACCAATCGTCCGTTCCAAAACCGTGAAAAATGCATCAACAGTCCCCTCTTGCAGTGCTGCCCAAGGTGTCCCGTCCGAGTTCGTTGTAATAAGTCGTTCGAATTTCCGTCGTCTACAACGTTAAGCCTTGCGTGAAGGAGAATGTAAACTGCCACTAACTTGTAAGTTTGCGGCTTGTATGTTTAATAACGGAAAAATTAATCAGGCAGGCAAAAGTCTATGTGCAGGTTACGCAAGAGGTACAAAAATTACCTGGAGTACCGTAGAATAAAGCCGTCCTAATTATTGTCGCCCGGACCGCTGTTTTTATGTGCCAGATAAATGACTGCGCGATTGCACTGCAGGCAACAAATTTGCGCGCATTCTCTTGCAGATAGTAATTGGCCGCGGAACTGGGATTGTTTGACGAAAATAACGTTGGCAGTCCTAACAATGTCCGCAGCACCGTACCGGAGCAGATAACGTGTGGCCTGAAAACTGTACAAAAAAAAATATTTTTCTGTTACGATCTAGGCACGTGTGTCGAAAGTTCATAGGAAATTTATACGATAGTTTATCTAAAACCCCTGTGTTCTGATACGCATCTGCGTTCGTCACGACGACTTCAACACGACATTTTCGAGGTACTAGAATACAGCAGTTCGCCGGCGCATGTATGTCAGCGTAAAAACAATGTGCCAGACAATTCTCCCGTTTGGAAATTTCTGTATGCCGACTTTTGCATAAGGTGAGGCTGTCTAAGGCTCTTAAGAATCTTACCTGGGAGTGTACAACCCGTAAGCTTCCGCCGTCGAAATCCATTGATAGAGTGGATGTAATGGTCTCCAGTTGTCTGCTGTAGCGTTGTTAACTCCGCGAAGCTCCTCCTCAGCGACAGCTATGCTTACGTCCCGCCATTCGCTGGATAACTTCGGTAGAAAAGTTCGATCGTTAAAAAATATACCTGGAGGGTCATGAGGTCCGTGGTTCGTGGGCGTTCGTAAGCCGTAGCAGCCAATCTCCTGCGTCGGACTGCAATAGCTGACAGAAGGGTACCAGGTTCCAGTTGGAGACGATCTCGGGAATGTGATTAATTCCATCCTCCAATCATACCGATCTCCTGGTATCAGTTTCAAGCAGCCATTTGAAATTTATTTAAAGGCTTTGTGTTTGTAAGCAACACTACCGCTTTGCGTTTATAACGGATTGATAGCACTAATGATGTTGCAGAACTGGCGCAGTACTACATGACACAGAAACATAAATTTCTGAACTGTTCGTTGGTTCCGATAATCAACACCGGGTGATTTCTTATCGAAAATCTGTTATTGTCTCTAGGCCGAATGTTACTTATATCTTGAGCCTCTGATGTCGTTATCTCCGGAATGTTACTGTATGAGAAGGACCTCCGTTGTACGTCAAAAGGAATGGAATGTGACGTAAAGGACTAAAACAACTAATTCGGCATTCGGACGAACTTTTTAATTCGGCATTGAAGTTCGATACGTTAAGACCAAGTAACCTGATATTTACTTTAACCACGACTTTACAATGAAAGTCTCATTGTTTATCATATTCCAATGGTTCTTTTTGGAGAAACTAACTGCAAAGGTGATGTTTAATGATGTACTGTATCAACCTTTCGTTAGTCAAATTTTACCAATATTCGGAACTTGAACGATCTACAGGAATAAGGGAATCATTGCAGTATTTTTGACATCGATTATACACGCTGCCATATAAAATTAAACAAAAACCATTTCTACACTGGCCATTGAAGACTGCATTACAGGATATATTTGGTAAACTGAGCATCATGCATCCGATCCAACCGGTACCCGACAATAAAGTAGCACACTCCCAGGAGCCACAAGGAACATCCTCCGGCTACTGCCACCCAGAATGTCCATCCCAGAATGTTACTTTGGGTCCATCCGAAGAGGCCGTTTTTGTCAAATGCACACGCCGCAAAGACGATAACGGCCAAACAAATGGTTAACGCTAGAGAATTCACCTCACTTTTTACGTTATGCAAATTAGAGTCATTACTTTCCAAGCGTAGGAAAATATGCTACTTTGTTACGTGTTCGAACATAAACAACGATGGCATTACACTGTAGTTCGTACCGGCAATGAGAAAAAATCCTCCAAGCATGGACATCAATTTCCGTGTGGCTCCGCATGCCAGCATAACGACCATAATAACCGTGGCGATGATAACCACACCCATTCCGGTACTGTACAGCACCTGAGTCGCTAGCATGAAATCTGTTGAGAGATGGAAACACAACATAAGTAAGGTACACACACAGACACGAGGTGTACGTAAACATTTGTGGCATTTCAATGCTAAATTATAAAGATACGCAGAACAAACGTACACACTATGTACTTATAAGCTTACCACCCGGTACTTTGCCGGTATGAACTACTTCTCACTGTGGAGAAGTTGAAGACGCCGATGAAATCTGTTCCTTCAACAGTGTTTTGCTTATTCAAGCACTTTTGTAAGTACAGCTTACTACATTTTCAATAGAAACTTAAGCTGGTTCTAACCAGCTTTAAGATCTTCAAGCAACATGCGCAGAATAAAGCCAAATGAACGGAACAAAATTTTTTAAAATTCCAAGAAAAACGATTGTCATATAGTCTCGCATGTTAAATGCAAATCTTTAGTCCGGCTACATTTTTGTAGTTTATTGAAATTATAAGATATAGTCTGTATAACAAGCAAAAATGGACCAGCTTGCCTTTCACATTGCTGCTATTGAATAAACAAACAGTAATAAACACTAATCAACGTGCGATGATGAGAACCAACAACATATGTACCTGGATTTCTATAATTCGGGTTTGTATTCCTTATCACAGAATCACACATAATGGCAAACTGCTCGTACGGATTGCCGGTATTCCGATACATCCGGAAACAAATCTCCCACAATCCTATTTTGTGAAACATCATCCCAAATGCCGGCACCTGTGAGGGATGCATTTCGCTGTCCACAACCAGCCATGATGATGTCCAGAATCCAGTCAGCGTCAACGCCGCAATCAAAATCGTTAAAATAACCGTCCCCACCGAGAAATAGTCCAGGATTAATCGCTTCTTTCCTGTCATTCTTCGTTATCTAGGTTCTCATTATGAACAATAATCCAGCTACAAATCTCAACTCGATTTGTACTGCATTCATGTGCAAAATGAGCCATATGGGTTTGTAACTAGCCGAACAATCCAAATCGACATGGGTTTATCCGGAAACAATCTGTTTGTAATGTTAATAAGAGCAAGGTTAATGTCCAGCTGACGCATAGTTTATGGCTACAGCCGCAGCTCGGCATTCTAAATGGAAAAGGAGCAATAAAGAGCTGTACTGCACCGCTCTTTGTTGACATTTTGCACAGAGTGACTCAGTGGGCTGAGTATTCTGTGTTGTCGGTTGGACAACTGTGCTTACCGGTGCACTTTTCCAGTCGGTGTATAACATACTTCAGCAAAATTATGCTACGGTTATGCTTGACCCTTGGACACTTTGCGCTGACCCGCGACATGTAAGATGTTACAAAGGAAAGCGTTGTTTTCATATTTTGCGTAAAATATGGACTGTTTAGTGAGACATTATGCATGATTGCAGTTGTTCTTTTCTGCATTAATCTCATAAACTTTCAACAACAGTTATGATTGGTTTTAACTATTAACCGCTCCTGTACCATTGGGGCAACTTTTAGCCTACTCTCGTTCTCATACAGGGAACGTACTGACGCTTTTGCAGCTAGAACAGGGATTTGGCCGTTGCTTGCACAGTATAAGAAGCACTTTTCGACAAAATGTACTAGAAGCATTAGGATTTCTTTCCTTGATGTTCCTAATGATCCTACATCGGCTAAATTCATCGCATACGACCTACGTCTTCTGTTCACTACAATCCTGTACCAGACACTATGAGGCCTAAAACGAATTCAGGATTTGTTTGGTACTTGTCATTCAGTAGAGTTATTCACATCCAAAGAACTTCCGGTCAAAACCCGTCTAAAATTTGCCCCAGCCCTAACGCAGTATCCAGTGGTCAGAGTCATTCGGACTTCAGATGAAAAAAAGCAGACATTTTATTATGATCAAACACCCAGGTTTGATATGGATTAGTGGTCGGGAAGTATTTTGAAGCGAACTGTTTATCCCTGTCATGCCTAGAAGTTGCCCCAGCGGTACAGGAACGGTTAAGTAGACATATATTAAAAGTAAAAATGCTAGTGCGTAGCTCTGCTGAAAAACGTAATGATCGTTTATTTGCCATGACTTAGGATAAAATTACTTGCAGTTGGAAAAAACGCTCGGCTAAACTTACTTCATTAATAATCGCATTAATGAAATTATAGAACAGCGGCAGTACTTTATGTCATTATTGAATAGGTAACAAAACCGTCATATTATAATTATTAAGCATGACAGGTAAAATAAGGTATGGCTGAAAAGGGTCAAAAAAGATGAGAGCAATCCATTGTATTTGTTACAGGAACTGGGATCAATATATTCGGGACTTTTTATGCATTAGCGGAGAGTTTTCCGTTGTGTCACCCGGACATCTACGCGGAACTCATTAGTGACTGTTGGCTTGAATTAGGGTATCATAACTGCCAAATGACAACGGCAGAAAAGAAAATTTTGAGGAACGTCACATACTATTTTTGTTCATGTAGGGCTTCTACCTAATCAGAAGCCTTCCTGTGCAATAAAAGTAAGCGGAAGCTGTGCCAGGAGCAAGGTCATCGCATCTTCAAGAATGACAAAATCCATTAAAAAATGTCGGTCAAAAGATATGCCTTGGAGGCAAGGAAACGCAATGGTCATTAACACATATGCGTTGCTTGTTTAATTTGTATTTAGTATTATCGATTTTCTGCTGTCCCAGTTAGCGCTAAAACCAATAAAACAAAACATTCACAATATCTCAATTGCGGTGGTTGTGGTTATAAGTCCGCATAGCTAAAGGAACGGTATTTTCGCTCAGTTGGGATACGTCAGTCCTAATTTACGAAGCCACGCTGAGACCGGAAGCTAATCGGCGGGTATTCACTAGAACGTGACCAGATCAAAGCTCTTTGTTTGCCTACACCGTGCGTGTGTATAAAAGCCGGTACGTCTGCCGTGGTTGTGCAGCAAAATCACAACTCTTGCACCGTGCAACATGCCAGCCAATACAAGCTCCGTAACCCTAAACACAACCGTGACCTTTTCCACACCAACAGAAATATTTGGAATCATTACCATCCCGATTAGTATTCTCGGAACGGCGGGTAGCATTGGGTGTTTGTTGTTCATTCGGGGACAAGCGAAACAGCAAAGTGCCACAACAAATGCCCTGTACATCAACTTGTCGGTGGCGACGTTGCTGTTTTGTGGGATTGTCTGCCCGGTGCATGCCTACACACAGCTTGTCCAAGAATCCAGTGTCTTTGCGTGGAACACGCGCTTAGCGCAGTCGGCGTGCAGTTTCATTGGGTTCTTCTACTTTTGGACTTTAACAGCATCGGCGTACTCGCATGCGGCGATTGCCGCTAACCGGTTGTTTATAGTTGTATTTCAGCGGATGCGATTGAACTCGGGCTCTGTGACTTTAATTCTGATCTTTGCATCATGGTTTATTGCCGGCATAACCTTTGTCTGGCCACTGTTTTCCATGGGTGGGACGTACGGTTTTTCCAAGGAAAGCATGAAATGTACCTTTTCCTCTCTGACCTCTCCAAGCTTTGTCGTCTCGTATAAAGTGCTGTATGGCTTTATCCCGGTTATCATCATGATAATTTGTTATGCAGCAGTTTTCTGCAAAGTTGCAATTTCCAGCCGGAACCTACGGAAAATGCCGACTGCGAACCCCCGACGGCAGCGGAATGCCGAGAAGAAAATTACGCAGATTGCCTTCATTACGTGTGTGGGCTTTGTCGCGTGCTTTGTGCCCAGTGCGATCTTTGGCTTTGTGGTGAAAGCGCGGGCGGCACTGCAGTCGCCGTTGGGGATGGCGCTTGTATTCCTCATGTGGATCGGTAAGTTAAATGCGTTTTTCTAAGAAATTTCTTTAGATCGGTTGATTTGCAGTACGACACTGACGCTCTATGATTTCGTAGGCTGTGCTGGCAATCCATTGTTATATACTTATTTGAATTCCGATTTGAAGAAAAGGATTCATGACCTTTTGAAGCGATGGATGCCGTTTGGAGAAAAGGTGTTTGCCGGATCATCCACACGGGGAAATTCAATGTCACTTATCGGGACGAAACGACCTACGGCAGTATCGAACAGAATAAATCCGTCACAACAGCAATGACGCATAATGACGTGGGATTACTACCGGATTCTCGATGTACAGGAGTTAATAATATCACCTACTTGATTAGTCCTGCGTGCTAACTCTCAGTAATATACTGATACCGGTTTCTATTGATTTGAGTTACTGTTGTCGTTAACCTTGCGAAAAGTCATTGGTATTTTTGCACTATTACCGATTCTTTTTGCTTTCGCTACCAGCCTGGAGTGATTCCTCGTTTTTTTATTTTAAAGTTATGTTTACCGAGTACTAACTTGGACTAGTGCGGCATACTATTGTTCAGCTGTAAAAATACTCCGGAAACGCGTAAGAAACGACCTCTGTACAAGTCTCTCCCATTACGGCGTCTATATACGGTAATCCCGGAACTTTACGTTCTTGTAACGCAGCCGGTCGATGCTTTCGGTTATCATAAGTCTTCTTTTAATCAAGATAATAAATCAGTCACGAGCGAATGAAACCCTACATGTTACAATAACAAGGTGCAAATGCACGCAACATCGTCTACCTGTTCAATCAGATTTTGTCGGTGCCTCTGTGTGTGGCACTTCACAGTCGGGGCTTCAAACAAATGAGTGTTATTTTCTCATATATATCAAGTTCACATCGTATCCCAATTCATGCTGTTCCAGATCGTCCTTTGATTGGCCCAGAATTTTAATATCGCGCAAATAATTGTGGGTAAAAAACACCGGTAAAGCATGTTTATTAATACGACAAAATGCCGTATATACAATAAAACTTGCGTGAAAAACACGGCTGCGAACTCTTTGCTTTGATGCTACCAGTGATAGTACAGTAGATACGAAGTGCAATACTTTCGGAATTAATTAGGTCGAGTGAGAAAACGGATAAGATAACCACCAAATGGTTCTACTCAGACTGTACTATCGGTTTGTTGACATCCACTCGATTATGTTTTTTTCAACTTGCACGTATGTTTATTCGGCCAATGCCCGGGAACGATGTTGACACAATAAAATTCCAAAACTTGAATGAAAAATTTGTCCCAGTTGTGTTATCTGTTGTGTTATCTCGATTATGTTATCTGTGAGGACAGGTCAGACACTGAGACACTGTATCTAATGTAACTCTAAATTACTCACACTGACTCGAGTTATTAATCTGGCTGGGTTAAATTATCTCTATCGCACTGTAGGATGGCCTTGCGTTATCACGCAGTGACAATGCACTGACATCAGAAATAGGCGAAATTAGTTTATAAGTGGTTGACAGGTGTGTTTACGGCGCTCATTCAAAAACTGTACTTTCAGGAGAATGTCTGCCACAAACAAAGTTTCAGTCGAACGGTTTCCGAACGATTCCCGATCATGTACGCATGGGCCTGCTGAGGAAGTAGGATGGTTTGGGTGGATCTACGAGCGTACTGTTTCCAGTGAACATCACGGTAAGAGAAAAAAACATATTTTGCTGAATGAACAGTACATTGTTTAACAACTAAATGTGACGTTTTGTGAGTTATACCTTTCGTAACCACGTATTAACGTTAGGGCGCAGAAGCTATATACCAGACCCTGAGCGCCAGTTTCTGCGAAAACTGTCCGCTCAGTGGAGCACGGTACAAAACTTGGATTTAGACAGCGCTAGTTCGTCGGATGGCTACGAGGAGGCATTCGCAGTGGAAGAATGGCACCCGCTTTTCCATATGAGATCATGGATCCAGAAGAATCGAGAGCAGTTTGATAACTATGAGTAATTTTCAACATCCACGCTGGATCTTATTGCCGGTTTTAGACCCACCATTATCTAGTAATCCGTTCCTGTTTTAGGCCGAACATTGTATCGGCTGGTCGTACGCTGCGCTTGTTGCTGGATGCGCCCAATTATGTGAACGACAGAGACAGGAAAACGGTCCAGTATGTCGCTTGTAAGCGGCAGGGAACCATTTATCTGACGTGCTCCAGAGTACAAGACAATCAGCCGGAGACAGCTGAATCGGCTCGGTAAGAAGTGTCACTGGTGCACAGAAAGTTAGTCGTCCATGACTCAAAAATGCACTATAATTTTACGGTAAAATATCCTTTAATTTTATTTAACACGAAGTTCCTATGTTAGGCTGGAGACATTTCAGAAGTTGCTTACACCGGAAGGTGA
The DNA here is from genome assembly GCA_034698045.1 of Paramacrobiotus richtersi. NCBI lineage: Eukaryota > Metazoa > Tardigrada > Eutardigrada > Parachela > Macrobiotidae > Paramacrobiotus > Paramacrobiotus richtersi. Next base: position 22,105 of record JAQGAU010000275.1, read on the forward strand.
CAGTAGGAAACTGGAACTGCGAACTTCCAAGTCTACACACTTCTTTTCCGTTTTGGGCCGAACATTCGATAACATCAAAGTACTATACACACAAAAGATTGACTGCATCGATCCGATGATTGCAGCCAATCCACCGGCCAACTATGTTACGTTGATGCTTGACAAACGCAACCAATCCACTCCTCGGGGAGAACTGTATTGCCATTGGTAGGTGATAGTCAAGGCACACTGAGTGGTCAGTCTTTAAGACGAACTGTCCACCGGAAATTCGACAAGGTTTTGTTGCCCTATTTTGTAGAGCAGTCTTTAATCTGTATTATGCTTCCAACAGCTTATTAGTATAAAATTGTGTTTTAAAATGCAAAATTATTATCGTGATCGTGTTCAAGGAGGGCGCTTTTCCGAACAGAGAATTACCTGCTTACGCATAGCTAATGCTGGGATCGATGCGATGCCGGTGTACATATTTGGGCAATACGTATGATAGCGCGCAGCCATTCTAGCTTTCCCCAACGAAGTGCAATGTATGGCCGAAGGGTACTGATAGTTCATGGTACTACCAGTGGTACTGGTAATGGTTCTGGTACTGGTACTGGTAATGGTTATGGTACTGGTAGTGGTACTGGTAGTGGTACTGGTAGTGGTACTGGTAGTGGTCTTGGTAGTGGTACTGGTAGTGGTGCTGGTAGTGGTACTGGTTATGGTACTGGTTGTGATACTGGTTATGGACTGTTTCTGGTACTGGTAGTCGTACTGGTAGTGGGTCGCGCCACCAGGCCAAACAGATGAACGGACCTCTGTCGACCACAATAGTAAATTTGCAATCAAAACTCGGAGAAGCAAGAATAAATCCATGCCGTAACTTTGCCTGTACCCAGGGAAGATTTCGCGAGCATAGGCTTCGTTGTAAAACTTGATATTAGGCTGTAAGCAATTTAGCCAAGTGTTCTGTTTGCGGGTCCGCGAGAATCAGACTCGAAAATGGTTTAAACAAGGGCTGGTTTAAAATTATACTTAGGGTGGGTCTCGAAATCGAAGCGAATCTCGATTCTCGATACAGTACGAAGGCGTGGCTAAACGAAAGATACGGCGCCGTAGCCACCTCATGAGGTGGCTTCGCGGATCATATCTTCGTTTAGCCACGCCTTGTACCGTATCGAGATTCGCTTCGAATTCAAGACCACCCACCCTAAAACCTCCTGAAACGGTAGGTCTATGTTATTTCTTCTTCCGTTTGTGCGCGCAATGACCGGTTGTGGCGCAATGTGGTCAATAACTTTAAACATAGATTCCGAAATCAAAATCCTTATTTCCATCCGATTTGCTTGGACAATAGATAAATAAATGCGCAGATATGTGGTGGATATTTTGATGCAATTTTACCCGGAATTTTGCCGGTAAGGATGACCGGGAAAATACAAAATATTTTTTAAGTGCTCTAAAATTATTTGTAAAATTTCACAAGAATGTTGTCGAATTGTTTTTTACGTCGGGCTCATCGCCATGCATTTCATGGTGTGTTATCTAAGAAAACTGGACAAAAATCCAGATTTTCATGGCGGAATTTTTGCTTTGAGCCTGTTCACCCTATTGTACGACAACCGTTCATTGCGCGCCTAAACGGACAATAAAATAATATAGGTGTATCTTTTTCAGAAAATTTTTTATATGTTCTTAGATAGTAAAAACAGTGTGAGCAAGCTAGATTCTTATAAACTTGGTTACAGCTTCACGCTCTGGGTGAGCGTGAATGAACTAACCGCGTATAACAAATTACCCTTTGAATTTTCGTGTATGATTTTCGCGGATCAGCGTACATGCAAAGAGAATACTTGCTTGCACCTATATTATTAAGCTTTACACTATGCACACGAAATCTTCCATGGGTTAGGCACAATAACAAGCGTGGAATTCTTGGTTCTGTGATTTTTATTTTGGTCGACAGGTCCGTTCATGTGTTTGATCAAGTGGTGCGGCCCACTGCCAGTACCAGTACCATAACCATTACCAGTACCAGTACCACTACCATAACCAGTACCACTACCAGTACCATAACCATTACCATAACCATTACCAGTACCACTACCATAACCAGTACCACTACCAGTACCATAACCATTACCGTAACCATTACCAGTACCACTACCATAACCAATACCACTACCATTACCATAACCATTACCATTACCATTACCAGAACCAGTACCAGTACCACTGGTAGTACCATGAACTATAAGCACCCATGGCCGAAACAGTTCCAGGTAGCCATTCTGTTTACTTAACAGACCGCCCGTCGGTGCTTTCGATGGACACAGGAGACGTTGTTGTATCATTTTGACGGGCCTCGCGCTCCATACACTGAGTGGTGGTGTTGACAATGTTCTTTGTTATATTTTGATAATTACTAATGATTTTCAATTTAACAGGAGAGAGCAGAATCCCTGTCGAGCTGCATGGGCTAAAACCTTTCTCACTGGCTGTCCACAGGCAATCGTCGGCCATCAAACTGGCAGCATATTACAGCGGTGTGAGAAGATGCGCAATGAGGATATTCCGGACAAAACAGACGTATGCTCTAAAAGACTCGTAGTCACACTTTCCTGCAATGGTTACTTGTTTGCAACGAACTCCTTTTTTTCAGTGCTCAAAACCGCGTTGTAACTCTCACTGGGACAAAAAGCGCAACATCAGCTTTTTAACGGAGTTTCTGGAAATAGTACAGGACAAGGTCATCGAAAATTATGATTGGTAAGGTGATTGGTGTAACTTATATTTGTTACACTCAATCTCAACTAATGTAATTTACAGTAATGTCTTTACAGTGCCGTATACGGGTTTGAAATCGACTTTAGCGGAACAGACCAATTGATAATCCGCATAACCGAGTGGACCGCTGGGACGCCGAGTTTTGACGAAAACAACATACTTCGCACATGGGGCGGAGCAGATATTTGGAACAATCCGGAACAACAAAACCCCCAACAGAGCCCGAATAAACAATAAACCAACAAACGATTTAAAATGACTTTTAGAAACGCCAAGTTCGTCTATGTGAAAAATTAAGGTGATTTACGTCCGTTAAAAATTTTGCTCTTTGTGGCCTTATATACAGTAACTTGTTGCCTTACCATTTCCTATTGTCTAGGAGTTGCACTCATATCGATATGTTTCAGTTGCACCATCATGTCCGAAACAGAAATATTTACTGCGAATTTTCCGACTGTTTTGTCTGTAATTGCAAATGTAATGAAAAATCATGGGCCTAAACAATTCACTGTGGGATTCAATACAGATGAATAGCGTTTTCACATGTCCTTTTATAAGAACTTTCGAAAATGTACTAAAACGAAGGAGGTTAACTTTTGTAGATACATTTATACTTAGGTACACTTGATTTATGGTGGTTGTACTGTTTATGTGAGTTATCGAATAATACAATTGTAACCAAGGGATTTTAGTAAAATCGAGCGTTTTCTTCGAACACGGTAGCGGGAACGCGCTGCGGAAGCCTTCGGAACGGCTTCAAAAACAATCTCTGAACAACAACAACTTTTTTTGCTGCTGCCAGCTTGTTTTACTATTATAAGGCTTCTTCTAATCGGCACGTTTTGCATAACAAATCCGTCACGAACGACTGAAGGAGTGAAATCCTACATATTAATATAACACTCTTTTTGTATCCGTAAACAGGTTGTATTACATATTCGACCGGAGTGAAGCGAAGGTCTTCTACACTCACAAGAGAGCTTTTTTGGGGTGCAAATTCAGAAAATTTCAAAACTTTATATGTGGACACAGGGCAACCAACTGAACATTAAAAAAATAGTTTTGGCTGCTGGGAAGCAGTTGGGCCTCTGGGGGGCAACTCTCGTAGACAATGTATGCTATCGTAATACTATAGGCAATGCATGGCATTGCATGCTGGGCAACCATATTGCTTGCCGGCTTCGATTCCGTTTAACCAGATACCGTTTAGCTGACCATATACAATAAATAAATTAAAGATTAAACAATCAAAAATTAATAAATGGCAAGCTAAGCGGTTCATGGGCAAAAATGACTGAAACTGGCTATGCCGTCTGGCTGCACAGTGCACATAGTGTATAGCATACATTGTCTACGAGAACTAGCCCCAAGGGGCCCACCTGCTTCCCAGCAGGCAATATTAATTTTTTCATGTTTATTGGGTCGGTTTATGTCAGTTTGCAAGCTTTGAGATTTTTCTGAATTTGGGGCCCAAAAAAGCTCCCTTGTCAGCTCCAACGCACTTTTTTCTGCGTTTCCTTTCGGCCACGATAACTCTTTTCGAAATAGTCAGATTTGCGTGAAATTTGGCCAGCAGGTTCTTCAATACGAGTTCTGGAGCCTTATTGTTTTTGAGCCATAGTTTTTCAAAAATAACAAGGTTATTACGGTTATGGATGTACCGCTAATATCAGACGATACTGGCTAGAGCGGATAGCCCCTTGCGCAATCGAAGACAATCAAAGCCGGATCGTTCACAGCCCGATGCTTTTACCGCTCCGGTCTTCATCGCCAGCATCAGCGGAGAGCGATTACCTAGTATTACAGTAGTACACAGTTCACTGCAAAACGCTGAAAGCAGACATCAGCAAACAATCCAGAAAACGAACAGGACAGTGTTAACAGCGCATCATTCTTGCTAAGGTTTCCTACCCTCTTCGATCGCATTACAGAGCAGGTTTCGTACAACACCGGTTGCTTCTACAGTCAGTTTTGTCTGCAGACGAAGACCAAGACTAAGGGTCATTGTCCTACATACATTATCCCTTAGCTTCATCCCAAACAAACACCCATTCACAGCTTCACTGAAACTGCCGTAAAATTTGCTCACGATTTTGTGTCGTGACCACGAGAAAATGAGGACAAACAAACGATAGCGTACGCCTATGAACACGACAAAATGTCGACCATGTATGAATGCAGCCGGTTAGAAACTACGGCTGCCAACTCTTTACCTGGGTGATGCAAAAGGAGATCAAAAGCGAATCTTTTCGGAGGCCTTGTGACAGACCGAGATGAACAAAATTAATTAATAAATGGCTTTACAGTACTACCAGTTCGTTGACATCCAGTCGATGATATGTGATGACCGATCAATGATCACTATATCTAGGAGTTGGTCTGCAGCCGCTGCTATAAACATGAGAATGACAAAAGTTGCATATAGTGAGAATATGATAACCGTACGAAAGCTGGTCACAGTGACTCGAATTATCAGTCTGGCTCGTTGTGTATCTATCGCATTTTAGGATAACCTTGCGTTGTCAGCACTGACATTACCATGCAATAGCCAAATGCGCAGATCTGTACTTCGTATTTATAAGTCACTAGCACGTGTTTACCGTGTATATTCCAGAAGTTGTACTGTAAAGAAAATGTCGACCATAAACGTAGTTTCAGTCGAACGATATCCGGAAGTTTTCCAACCTTGTGCGCATGGGCCTGCTGAGGAAGTTGGATGGTTCGGGTTGGTCAATGAGGATGGTAGTGCCAGCGAAGATCACCGTAAGCGAAGAGTACGATGCTTTTTAAAATGCATCAATATCTTATTCAGTTACTTGATGTTTTCTTTTAGACTGCGATGTTTACCTTTTCGTTATTTAGGGAGCATACACACCATACCAGACCTTGAGCGACAGTCTCTGCGAATATTGTCCGATAAATGGAGCATGGTACGAAATCTGGATTTGGACAGCATTAGTTCGCCCAGTCACAATGACGCAGCCTTTACTGTGGGGGAATGGCGACCTCTTTTCCATATGAGATCGTGGATCCAGAACAATCGGAAAGAATTCGATAAATTTGAGTAAGCAACTACATCTTTGAAAGCCATTTGTTCTGTCAAAGTGCCGTGAAATTTTAACAACGTGCTCTTTTTTTTGTAGAGCAAACATTGTATCGAGCGCTCGGACGCTGCGATTGTTGCTGGATGCGCCTAACTTCGTGCATAACAGAAGCAAGAACTCGTACCAGTACGTCGCTTGCAAGCGCCAGGGAACCATTTACCTGACATGTTCCAAAATAGAAAACAAGCTAGATAACCAGCCGGCGATAGCTGAATCTGCTCGGTAAGAAATGTCACTGGCGGTTGATCATGTATACTATGTATCAGTTCAACACTGAAGAGTGAATAATCGTTCCTGTAGCTTTAAGGTAAAGTTTAACACTGAAATACTTTGCGTTTTCTCTCAGGCTGGCTAAATTTGAGAGGCTGCTAACAACGGACAGCGATGACTGTAATCCGGAACTTCAGACGTCCAACCTAACTTACTTCTTTTCCGTTTTGGGTCGAACTTTCGATAATATCAAGGTGTTATACACACAGAAGATTGACTGCATGGATCCGACTAATGCCAGCCCACCGGCAAACTATGTCAAGCTGCTTCTTGCTAAACCAAACCGATGCATCCCTTCGAACTTGCCATTCTGCCCATGGTAGGTGCCAAATATTGCAGACGAGTGTAATGATGTGGCAATCGTACAAACTAGATTATTTGGTGGGTGCGATATTATTCGGGAATAATAAACGAGTGTGCTTAACAGGAGCGAGCAGAACTCCAATCGAGCTGCATGGGCAAAAAGCTTTATCAACGGCTGCTCACAGGCAGTTGTGGGTTTCCGAGACGGCGGTATAGTAGAACGGTGCAGCCTGGTGCAGGCTAAAGACATTCCGGACAAAACCAACGTATACTACTCTCAAACTTATACTTTGCTAAATCGGTTACCTTATTGACCGTGCTGTCTTGTAGTGCTCGAAGCCGCGTTGTTACCGACACTGGAACAAGGAGCGCAATATCAGTTTCTTAAAGCAGTTTCTAGAGCTCGTGCAGCGCACGGTGGAAGAAAATTATGATAGGTCAGGGTGTGCAAAACGTCTTTTCTAACGCTCCATGCGAATAATGCTGTGAATTTGCAGTGCCGTATATGGGTTTGAAATCGACCACAGCAGGGACGACACAGTGACAATTCGCACAAGGGAATGGAGGGCTGGATCGAGCAATTTTGATGAAAATAATATACTTCGCTTGTGGGGTGGAGAAGATGCCTGGAACAACAGAGGGCAGCAAGCTGCCAATATCAGCTCCAAGGCGGAGCGATAAACCTTCAAAGGGTTTCAAGTGACGTTAAGGAGTACTGTACAATGTGCTACGTGGAAAATATAGATGATTTGTTACCGTTATGAGTTTCATTCTCTCGTGACCTATGCACACTGACTTGTTTGCTGGTCACCGTGGTCTATCTAGCAGGCGGGCTCGTACTAACGTTCATATTTCAGCTCCAACATAAAGTCCAAAACGGCAATCGTCTGCTGCGGTGTTGCCGACTGTGTAGTTTATAGTACCACATATGTACAATCAATTGTACTACTGTAGTAGCAGGTTTTATTGTCATCCAGCCACCAGGTTGACCTGCTTTCAGCCAGGCCACTTTCAAGTAGAAAAGGCAAAATCAAATAAAAACAAAGCAGAGGAAATTACCATTTCCTACACACTGCTTGCGAAAGAACGGCTAATTTCTAGAAATTTGTCACTAAAACGAAACGACAATTTGGTTTTTGCTGAGACCTGGACCCATGGAATCCACTCAAGCGCATTTTTAAAAACATTTGAAGAGGTATAGTCTTGTTCATCCAGCTTACAGGCATTCAATAGTTGGACCATGTCTGGAACAAAAGCTGCAAATATCATTGGTATGAACTGGTTCTGTGAACTAACAATAGTTTTCAGTTAAAGGTAATGGATTTAATACGAAAATGGTCGCTGGAACCGGGGACGTGTTACTGAAATCTTTGGAACACATTCGAAAACACTTTCGGATGTACATTCGGATACCGTGAAGCCAGGCTCTGCGACCGTCGCGCAATCAAACTCTATATGCGTAGCTATCCGAACCCAAGTCAATTCAAGGAACTATTATTTTGCTAAACGTAAATTAAGATTTTGTAAGCGTCTGTAGCTTTTCCTTTCCCCGAACTGCATTGCAAATCTTTTCGAAGGATTATAATTTTTTAATATGTTTTATCAGGTCTTTATAATAAAACTCAAGTCATCAAAGAGCCGCTTTTCTGAACATGAGAAGCCATGCGCGAGTGCAGCATCAGTCACAACCTTCCCATTGTCCTCCGAGTTGCACTTGATAAAATCTATAATGATAAGGTCATCGTTAGTGCAGATTTATTCGGCACGGACCCGGGCACGAGCGAGTGAAACCTTTCACGTTATAACAGAAGTAATTCGATTACGACAGCGTAATCAAGTCGCAAATTGACTCGCAATCAAGAGTCGCGTTACATAGTTGTTTTAATATGCAATAACATGCCACATAACAGAACGTTTTGTGCGCTGTTTCGTTTTTAGTAGTAAAATCGGTAAACATTAAAAAGTGAACTTCATGGGTGCGTGGTTTCGCCTTGCGCCTACTCATTCTCAAGTATGCAAAATTCGTCTAACAGGGAACACCGTCAAAGTGCCCATCTGGTTAGATATGCAATCCCGTTTACAGAAGATTTGTTCCGGTTTCTCTGAACCAAGAATATGGATATTAAAGCAAGACTGGCAAATAAAGGAGCGTCATTATCTTACATACGCCGTGCCGTGTCCATATCTTATCAGATAATTCAAAACTGTCCTGAATAAGTTTAAAATACGATAATGATTCTATGTCGCGACCTCGAAACAAATCTGGATCCACGAAAGGCACGGCAGCGCATGTTTATCAATACACCAGAATGCCGCATAAACAGTACAGCTGGTTTGGAAAATAAGACTTATCTGACTGTGGAGTCCCATTGTGGTTGTGTAGACGTTCTAAAGTACAAAGCGGTAGATCTACATAGTGCATTGTTTTTGTTGGTGCAGAACGAGATAAGTGATCCAGTAAATGGGTTTACTATCAGTTTGTTGCCACCCATTCGACCGTGTATGTGGTGACCTACAGATGATTATAGTATCAGAACGTTCGTCTGCAGCAGCCATTGAAACAAGAAAATGCTAATGTTGCATATATTTGCGTTCGTGATATCACTGTTAACCAGAAGCTAGCAAGTAACAAGTGACTATTTTTGGCCCGGAGTTACGAATAAATACGCGTTTCCTATCAATATGATTTACTAATGTGGTAAGCATTGAGCGGGTTTTTATTCTATATGTACTAAACTTAAAAGGTGAAAAGTTTTGAATTTTCATTGAAGCAAGGATTAGCAGGATTACGATCTTGACCCGATCCTCGTAGGACGCTGTGTCAGACCAACATCAATAATTTAAAAATTCATAACTTTTCACCGTTTAAGTTTGGTATACAATAAAAAATTGCCCAGTGACATATTTAACAGATTGTGTTGATATAAAACGCGTATTTATTCCGTATTCGTAACTCCGGGCAAAAAAGGCTTACTTGTAAGGTCTGTCACCGGTGCACCCGAATAAAATTGCTTACACAGACTCAAACCATTAACTTGACTTTCAAGCTAACAGCTATCCAGCTTTGACCACATATCAACAGCCAAATACGTATGTAGATTGATAAATGGCTGCATATGTGCTTACTGTGTTTATTCCAGACGCCATCCTTCGAAGAGGAATGTCCACCACAATTACAGTTTCGGTAGAGCGATATCCGGAGGTTCTCCAGTCTTGTACTCATGGGCCTGCTGAGGAGGTTGGGTGGTTTGGATTGATCACCGAGGACGTCTTTGCCAGCGAAAATCACCGTAATGGAAAATGCACTACTCATCTATGTCCACATCACAATGATATGTGTCTCAGAAGCTTGACTATGTAGTTTTTTTTGTCATTTATACGAGGTACAAGTAAAAAGTTCTGCAACTGATCGCGCAGCTCCGCTCCGGCCACTCATTTCAATGTGGCTTTATTTATTTATTATAAACGGTTGTTTGATCTTTTGTATAAAGTCAAAAGGAGGCAGAAATCGTAGAAGATAAGGCAGCAGGAAAATAATTTCCGAAGTTATTTTTTTGCCGCTGTCACGACCAGTTTCCAAGATCTCTTAAAAAATTTGTTTAGTCGTTATTTTCGATAAACCAGAGCCTTTCTCCGGATATTTAGGAAGGACATGCTATGGCTCAGAAATGTTATTCGACTGAAGCTCTGCGGACTTAAGGTGCGT
>JAQGAU010000276.1:0-32177 GCA_034698045.1 Paramacrobiotus richtersi
AACTTTCCCATCCCAGTGCTCAATCCGTCAGACATCAACCTAGTCCCAAACGGACCAATGGGCACCGGTGGCGTTCCGGTCATACCGCTACCCCCAAGTGTTCCACCCGTTACCACTCCGGTTACTTCCGCACAGCCGGCAACGGTAGCAACTACGACAGTTGTTCAGACTCCAGCTCCTGGACTGCTTGTCCCAACCATGCCTACTGTTCCGCCGTTACCGGGAGCGCCGACCATTCCGGGGCAGCCGACAATCCCCACGGCGCCTCCGGTCAATATTCCCGCTGGTGGGTCGCCTGGATAATTGGGATCGGGGTTGCCCCGCCGTCGGTGGCAACGACTAACGCCACGCTGAGACCGCATTTGGGATAGTTTGATGGATATAAATTGAATTGTGTTGTATCTGTACTTCATGCATTGCGTGAAATGCACGCTGCATTGTGTCCAATATGGACGCACTGTTACTGTTAGAACAATTTGTTTATCTGTGCATATGAGTCATGATGTGACTTCTGGAAAGAACTGAACACGAGGAAACACCGACTGCCGATGCGTTTAAAATTGCTTTGGAAAATATCGACAGCTGTGTCAGTCAAAAAAGAAACTGCCGGTTAATCCGGCAGCACAGAAGACTGTTGCTTGAGCACGTTTAAACCGATTATTTTGCATCTCCCTTATATGGTCGTAACAAATGCAATATACTTTACCGGTATTGTGAATTCGGCATGTCCAAACTCCAAAGAGGCGTTTTTGCCGGTTCTAACCAAGCTCTCCGCACATGCACCAATCTGTCGTCAAGTTCCCGGCGGTACATTAACAAATAAAGAAAACCAGAAATATTGGTAGAGAATTTCCGAACAGTTTCTGCTGCGGCCAGTTCTCACGTTTGTGATCTTACGTTTTAGACCAAGCACTGTTTTGATAAAGCTGTTAATCTTACTGAACACTTCGTCTAGGCAAAGTTTCAGTATAATATGCGGAATGTGTTAGTGCGCACTATGCACAAATTGTTCTCATTTGCAAGGAAACTCGACTAATCATCGAAATACCGCATTCTACGGTAATTTGCCCGGAGCGAAGCGACGGGCTATTCTTATACGCCGAACGTTTTCATAAATTTCTGCCCCGAAAAGCGTGACGCGACATCCGACAGGCCATAGACATCGCCCGCCTAGGTGGCGGTTACCATTTCGAGCTCCGGGCACACTATCGATAGCATCGATCACTAGTAATAACAGAGTACGGAAATACACACACGGTAATACGGAAACCGTAGCGCTGTTGACCGCTGTTAGCAAGCTTGTTCTTCGATCCTCGTCATGCAACACGCGCCCAGTAAAGTTTGTTGTGAACTTGAGTTATGAATAAATACATCCAATGACGCACTGTGCTGTTTACACAGAAATCGGTTTCGACTAAATACGTAGTTTGTAGTGTAATTTGTTAACATGCATCAACAGCATTTCCAAGGAAAAGGCTCCCGCTGAGAGTAGTAGTAAGCCAAATGTTATATAGAGAACGTTATCCACTCTTTGCCATACCAGATTCGCTGCGAAACGCTCGTTGGCGAACTGACGGCTTTTTTGTGAGTATAGATAGTTGTAACCAGCAGCCTTGTCTTTGTAGGACTTAATTCTATTGATGTCCCATAAATGCCGGATGATTCCCGCTTGCAACAGCGCCTGCATTCTGGAAGAACATCACAATTTACAGACACATACTCAGCGCAGGGAAAAGTCATCGACTTACCCCATAGTAATACGCTTCGTTAATCCACTGTTTTTTCTCGTTTGCACTGCGGAAATCCAGCTGCTTATGCCTAAATCGAAGGCCGGAACGAATCCCTTATCACTACAGCTGATTGTTTCATCAAATGAGCACTTGATAGCCGCATTCGCAGTCATGTTGACCGCCATATCTTCGATGAGAGCTTCTGAATCCTCTATTCCAATCACGATCATTTTACTTAAAAGCGGTTTGAGCTTTTCGGTCATATATAGATCTGGGCCGTACGCTATGATGTGGAAGTTGGACGACATAAAACTGTTCAGCGAATCGAACGGAAGCTGTGCGACAGTGATGCTCAACGTTGCCGTTAAGGATGTCACAACAATGGTTGTAATGATCAAAACCCAAGGAAGCCACGCCAGCATTAGCAGACGGTACGCCGCAGTAGGATCTGATCGCTGAGCATCGTCTGTAAAAAAAACAAGGGTAAATCAGATTCGAAGATTTTGGACTTTGTTACCTCGACAAAGCGATACGCAGATGGCCTCCCAACATGTTTTGCTCAGCGCCTTGCGTAATAACAACATCCATCTGCGTGAGCTCTTACGTTGAGAACTTTGGAAGGTATAATACGTAAACACTTTTATCAGCCAAAGTGTGCCGATTATGAATAGCGATACAGCGAGCACACCGCTCCACGCGGTATGATCGAAACTCCGGGTCAAGCCATATAAAACGGATACGGCGGTGTCTTTCTTCACATGGAGCCGGTGCACGCCGATTTGGTATGTACGTAGAAAATACAGTGGCACCATGTCGTACATCGTCGTGCGATTTGCGGTGGCACTTATTGGGCACAGGCTGACGTCAGCGCGGTGCTCTAGGACATCCACAGGTGACCCGCCTAGAGATGTATTGTATTCAGCTGGGTGGCGAGCTGGTAGGAGCAACAACCTGTCAATTGCAGAGCCGGTAACAAAGCGGTATTAACTGACATCTTTCTTTGCATTTTAGAGCTGTAAGACCTGCTATTTTCACCCGACGAATCAACAGCTACACGTACATACCTCCACTGTAAGCTGAGTGCAATATCATTCAATATTTTCACAGTCAAACCACAGAAGCACAGAGATCCATTTGATAAACGATAACTGTATGGAGCGTTTTCGTTGACGCTTACGACCAACACATTGGGGGTGGGCAATTCCGGGTCGTATGGTTCATGGGAACAAATTTGGTAGAATTGTCCACATTCCATTATGCTCGTCTTTTACCCTTCACCGCTAAACGACTTCTCAGTATTGTTGCACCTAACCTGTATCAACTCGCGGTGATTCACGGCTGTGTCGGTCAAGCACGACTGAACAAACTAGACGCGTGCCAGCTAAGTACGGATGGTACGACTCAAACGGTTGGAGTACGGCGAAGATGGAAAACGGGGGAAACCACTAATGGAGAAATGTACACTGTGAAGTCAGCTTTGACAGTAATCGTTTCCGGCGAGAAACTACGGTTTATGGCTGTGCACCGCCTTAAAACACGTCGGGCTTGCCGTATGTTAAACAAAAGCAATACTCACGAACAAGATTTCACTGCTAGCGATTAAATTCCCGGCAGCAGATCGGCAAACGCAAGCGTACCTCAATTCACATATCGCTCCTTTCTCATCGTTATCTCTTTTCGATCTGGAAATCGTTCAGGGATCATGGATTTCTCTGTTGATATAGCTGAAAGTACTACCAGCTAGAACGGCCAATGCATCACCGCGTAAACAGAGTTTGGTGTCAGGTGACGTCCCAACGCATCACAGGAAACTCCAACTGTAAATGTGAGACGTAAATGGGGGAAACAGCAGACACTGTGAGGGTGCCCTGTTTCCGAAATTTCCCAACGGAGATACGAGACGTATCCTGCCCATTTCGGATATTATAAAAACATGCATAATTTATGTAATACAGTACATGAGGAAAAACGTTTAAGTGTAGTGAGTTTTGACATCCCGTTTTGCGAACGTTCCCTACTAAGAACGAAACACGTTCCAGCATTAGTACATGGTACTATGGTATGCCGAGCAGACGCAATCGGCATGACACGGGTTTTATATCGTCTCTCTAAGACGATCGGGTGCGTATCTGCGAGAATAGTACGGTTGGCCGGGACTGTCCCAACTTAGCTATAAGTTTATAACAGAAGCCCTTGTCCGAAAGAGAGTACTGCTTGTTCTTAGAAAGAAATTTTTTTGTCCGCGGGAATGACGACGTTGTGTTGTATCTTGCCAACATCTGTCTAATTGGAAACCTTTCCATATGTTCGTTAACTTCCTTCAAAAACTAGTCCGATGTCACTGCGTCGTTAGTCGTTACGATTGCAACGTATAGACGCAAAGGTCAATAAAGCGGCATGTTTCAATCGTAACGCTGTTTCGCCTGTGTTAAACATTCCGTTCCCATTTAATTTTGTTCTTTAAAATGTTTTACTGCAAATACTGATCAGTTATTGTTGGCTTATTGTTAGTCGAGACAAGAAAACCGAAAACAGAAAGTCAAGACCAAACAATTTAAATGAAAATAATACATTGCTGAAAATAGTCAAATACTGTACTTCACTTGTTCTGTACAGCTTTTGTTCCCCGCTGTTAGCCCAGGTTAGGAGCACATACATTCACTACCAGTGCCCCAACAAACAAAAACGCTGGAATAGGAATCGCGGCGGTCGGTGCAGCTCCATTTATCCTGTACGTCGATATATTAGATTGAGGATAGACGTCAACGGGACGTAGTAATTTCTCTATTTGGTCCCAAGAAAACGTGCTACTAGTAGACAGGGTCGCGTTCCGACTCGAGCTGCCGGCTGGCTGCGAACCGTTCTTGGCCATTTCGGGATTCTTTCCCTCGGTACCAGAAAGCTCGATAGTCGGACGAGCTGCAGTTCTGTTGTGCTGTGGTAATTCAATATGAGGAGGATGCACGTGACCATTATCGTGTTCTTCCTTATCGCGCTCCGCTTTTTCACGTTTACTAGACACAGTCTCGTCCCGATTCGAAATGACGGCATCAGTTGGTCGATCTATGGCTGTCTCGCGATTTTCTCCGCTACTGACCGATTCCAGGTTCCTGTTTCCAAGAGTTTGCATAGGCAAGCCATAATCGGCTAAACAGGAAAAGAACAAGTCTGAGGTAGAGATACAGCAGATCTTCTATGAGAAAGGCGAAGCTGAATAAGGCTAGATCAGTTTGTAGGTAGTTGTTAAATAAGTACCGGCAGCCACCCACATTAATTCATAAATGCCGTGAAATGCTGTTAGTCTAATATGGCACGGTCTCAGACTCACAGTGAATGGAAGATTTGACAGGAATTTACATTTTTATATGGTACATTCACTCACACGACATCCTCTCGTAAAGTGGCGCACGGTATTCAAAATAGGTAGGGCGTGGTACCGGAATCGTCTCGAATGATCGAACTGTAAAGGAAGTACAATGCAACCCCGATTTAAGATTACCTTTTCCCTGCACAACATGCGGCGCGCCATGACGACAAAAGTAACAATTAAACTT
Organism: Paramacrobiotus richtersi; assembly: GCA_034698045.1. Classification (NCBI taxonomy): domain Eukaryota; kingdom Metazoa; phylum Tardigrada; class Eutardigrada; order Parachela; family Macrobiotidae; genus Paramacrobiotus; species Paramacrobiotus richtersi. The sequence goes on from JAQGAU010000276.1 coordinate 5,285, forward strand.
CTTAATGTGTAATGAACTAGTCCAGCAAACGCTTTTGCATACTGGAGACACAGCCAGTGGCAAGAAAAATAACGCAGCCAAAGCTACTTCCATTACAGATATCGTTTTACTCAACACTTTGTGAAATAAACGTACAGAAACGTTATAGAATGAAGAAGCACAACTTACTAGATGGCATCCTTATCTTTGGAAAGTAAATCGCAGCGCCAAACTTATTGTTAGTGAGCAATAAGCAGCCTGGGAAAATTATTAGCAGATGATACTGCATTTCAGTACGGCTCTTTAAAAAAAACAAATCGCGGCAATGCGATAATTTCGATTACAGTTAGTCGTGGCTCGCTGGTAAGGTGTATCTGTAAGGTACAAATGCTAGTTCTTCCGTGTCATTTTATAGATAGTAACTTTGTGATTGCCATTTGCCAAGCAGAATGGGTACCATACGCAGTCTGTTTGTTGCTTGCAGCGCTACTGCTCATCTATCAAGAGATGCGTGTGTTATGTGTGAATCACAATGATGTCACCATATCAGACAATCAAGGCCGACAGTCCTTGCCCCAGGCAAAAACAGTTCTCAGATATGTTTTTTTCGGTGTACATCAGCATGCGAAGAACCGTAGAAAATCACTTGTATAGGCCCTGGTTCATTGGGATAAGAAGGCTTGGTGATGATGGGCTAGGCACTACTTTTTCACCTTGTAATCCCAAGACATGGAAAAAACGATACGTAGTCAAAATTTCTGACATCTGTCCAAAATCGGATAGGCTGTTTAATGTGACCATTAATAAACGTTTAGAGCAATGGCTGGAGAAAATAACGGTAGCCTGTGGAATATATGTCTCGCGAGCTGGCGTTGTTAGATCAATGTGGACGGTACAGTACTGGCTCCAGGAAGACATTTCGAACTTGCCTGAATTGCGTAACTGAACCCCTCGTTGAAGGAAAAGCAGCGCGCACGCTTCCCGCTTGCACCACATTTTTCGATTATTTTCCGTTTGTGATGTTGAACTTAAGAGCGTTGATCATGCGCGGTAACGTTAGCCTCATTTAAGCCATTGTCCCTTCTCGCTCTAACCGGGACAAATTCTTTGTTCGAACTGCTTTTCTTTTGTAACACTGTACAACCGGGCTTATGCCGAATAAACTTACAGTATAGACTGTAAGTGCGGACGCGCCGCAATATGGCTAATCTGACAATAATTCACTTGTCCATGCTCACTCTCACAGTTGCTTGTGCGGAACCCAGAAAGCTGGAGCAGTGCGCTGAAGTCACAAAAAAATCAAAACAGAATCGTACTGCAAAGCAAGATAGGATAGAACTGTAAACTTCTCGATGCACGAAATATGTCCTGTACGGTATTCCGTGCGAACACCATTGGCTGTGAGCGGTTAGCTAATGTTCAAAAGCTCCAGCTAAATACACAGGCTTCGTCGCCGGAACAAACGACAATTGAGGTGAGAATAAGGTAAAATGGAAAACAATAAAAACTGGTGTTAAAAGAAATAAACAGAAGGGTCGACTCTCACAGCTATTTTAACTTGCCACAAACCCTGGCTTGCGGCTTTATTTCAGAAGTGCTTCAGATCAACATCTATTCTTAAGGTAAAAAGACATCATCCACGTAAAAGACTTGACCAACATCAGTGCGAATGGTTCTGTAGCAATCAGGATGGAAGGAACATTAACGTGCAGCGACGTTTGCCTTACGTTAGGTGTGTGTTCCATTCCTTTCGCTTGTTTTTTTTCGGTTCACTTAACCACGTACCCAAATCATGTTTCTTGTTTGCGATGAAACATCAGTTTGAATGACAGTGACTGGTATGACACGGTAACTGCAACCCTGCTAAAAACTGCCTCAAGGGCCTTAGGGCTGCACGAACTACGTCACACAAAATTACATTTCCACTTTATTAGGTGGCACAAAAAAGATGTTCCACAATATGCCGAGCAGGCGCAATCTGCATGCCGATCTGAGATTTGTCTTAGTCAGCACCTTGGAGCAATAATTTCCAGGAGACTATGAAGAAAATTTCAAAACTCCAGTTTCCTCGTCATTTATTAGCACTCTGTAGAAAAGTAACTGCGATAATGAGCGGGCTCAAAGAACTCACCATGGCAGAGAGACCTGAATAGCTGACGAAACAACGCTATCTAATACTTCGTGACTACTGTCCAAATTAAAACTGATGAGGTCAACCTTCGCCCACACATTCCCCGGAGCGTCGTACACTTCCATTTGGAGCGGACCATCTGTACCCGTCCAATGGCCACCGTAAACGTATACGCGGTCGTAGATAACGAAAGCGCAGTGACAAATTCGCCGTTGCACCAGGGGGCTTACGTCATCCCACTTGCTAGTTGTTAGATCTAAACAGAAATTCTTGAGTTCCATGTTTGCATACGGCATTTCGTTTTCTGTCATGCCGCCAGTAATATAAATTCTGTCCCGCCAGACCGCCGCCGCAAATCCTTTCCGGACCTCCGGCAGTTCTTGAAAGAATACCCATTTCGATGACAGAAATTCATAACGGAAAACTTTCTGGACTGAACCGATAAGTATGATGTAAATAATGTGGTTTCCATTGAACATACCATGAACGTCTTCAACTCTGAAAGAATGAATAATATTTAGGACTGCCCATTGAGTGACAGGATGTAGAGAAATGGGGCGCACCAAATCTAAAACTGCCTAATTCTGACAACTTGTCGAATGGACAGGCCTTATGTACTTGGAAAGCAAAACCATTTCTGCCACTCATACTTCAGGCACAAGCATTTCTGCTACCCTGTATATCAGGCTATCACATGCGATAAGAGATTCAAACAGAAACCAGCACGCATACAGATAAGTGCTAAGACTCTGATTCTTCTAAGATTTTGATCAGAAGTATGACTTTTTCGATATTTTACTTTTTTATGGAGTTGAAAACATTATTTTCAGACGAATTTGTCACAGGGGGTGACAAAAATGCTTGTGCATAAAGTATGAGTGGTAGAAATTATTTCTTTTCGAAGTGGGTACAAAAGAGATGCAGCCAACAAAGAAACAGCTTGGAAATGCACATTCTGCGAAGAACTATTTTGTCGTTCCCTACCTGTATATTCCAGAGTACCAAGGTAGGTCCAAAACAGAAATGCTTCCGTCTGCAGGATCGAGCGACTTGAAGGGTGAACACTCGTCGTCATAATCCCAAAAGTAAATCTTACTTCCCGCTGATATCGGCTCGGCAATGCGAACTTTCGATTCCGAAACTGTTCTACACCTTGTGCTACTGGAGATATCCCAAACAATTGTTTCGAAAATATTCCCGCGAGTAGCTTGGAAAAGGACAGCATTTTCCAATGCAGCCACATGAATTCGGAATGCTTTCTTTTGAAGCTCTTGAGGCAAGCTAAAGCGTCGTATTGTCCTAGTGAAAGGATTGAACCACTGCACCCAACACCAGGCGTAATCCCATTGTTTAGGATAGCTTATTTTTGACCATTTCCCGCGTTGAACACGGACGTAAGTGTAACGACAAGAAAAACTAAACAACAAAACGGTCTGTATCTGAAGTGTTTCGCCCGATACTTTCAGCTTGTTAAGAAGTGCACCGGCTGTTATCCTTTGTCCACTGGCATGAATCAAGCACTCTTTAATACAATCGGCTAAACCGGAGGGGATGGAATTAGCAACAAACGGGATGTAGCCATCAATTACTAATATGGCAAAGCGTTCATCCGATATTTTATCGCCAGTTTCCACCATGTCGTTGTCCTTCGCAAGCCACTTGCCCTGCTCTCGCACGACAAACTCGGCTAACTGATGAACAATGCATCCGAGACTCCAAATATCTGTTTTCCTGCCGGGTGTTTCGGACGGTATGCGGGCAAATTTTTTTAGCATCTCCGGAGACATGTATCTGATTGTGCCGCGCAAATGTGAGATATCTCGTGAACAGGTGACACTGTGCTGCATCTGCACGAGATCATCCAAATCGCCAATCTGCAGGCGATTCCAGTCGTTGTGTATCAGTTTCACCAGAACATTTCCCAGCTTTAAATCCCCATGGATGATATTTCTATCATGCAGAAACTTTAATCCTTCTGTTATCTGTATTGCATAGCGAACAGCTTCGAATTGAGTAAACGAATGTTGATCCTTCTTTAACTGCTTCAACATGGAATCCAAGTCACCCCCTACAAGGGCACAGCACTCCATAACCGTACAAGTGTTTCTCACAGAGCAATGCAGTCGTTTCTTAAGATTTCGTAACGGTTTGCTATGCTACTCCGCTTTACATCATTCCACTATCCTTCTTACCTTCGCAATAGTCCATCAATAACTCCACAGAAGCCCCACCCAACGCTCTGGTAATGGTAATTTTTTGATATGGTACCAAGTGGTCATGTGCCAATCCAAGCAGCGACTTCAGTCTGTTACGCATCGCAGTCCATTTTTCCATGTTTACCAATACTTCAGCATCTTTGTGCAGGTGGACCACTTTGACGGCAGCGGTTCGCGAACCCGAGAAAAATATATTCCGTTTCTTGACTTCGGCCTTATAAACAATTCCAAAGGCGCCTCGTGCAATGTATGTATTTTGGTCGTAAGAATAGCGATCATTACTACCGAAAATCTCCACCTGAACTTTTTCCTTGGTTTTCCTCACTTGATCCATCAGACTCGGCACAGATAGGTTAAACAGAGACACGACTAAAACACACTCCACGATAATCTGCTGCAAACCCACCTTAACATCGAAAGACTTAATTCGAGAGCATAAGCGATCCAGTAGATATCGAAATAAAATCCGGCCCGTACTACGTAAAGCGGTATGGGATGAGGTAGAATAATTTACATTTACATGGCAACACATGGTTTCCGAGCAGGCAGCCGTATTTTGCGTACAGTGTAAGGCGACGCATAATGCATAGAACTCAGCACTCTAGTGAAACAACCAAAACACAGCTATGTACAATCCAAACTCAAAGCACAACTTCTCAGCGGACAGGCGCGAGCTCTGATTCTTGTTTATCGCGCTCAGGATCTCAGAGTGAGTAAGCCATAGAGAACGCCGTTGCGTAATATGTCTGCGGTGCTTCGTACCAGTTTGCAAACTTATACGACGCCGCTCGCTTACTAACCGAGAACAATCTCACAATTTGTCAGTGTTTACCCTGTTCGAAGCAAACCATGCTATTGTTTTTTATTCTGTTTACAATTTTGTTGTGGTTTACATACTTGTTGTTTTCAGTATCATTCTTTACTCTGCATAGAGTAAACAATGAGATATTCTCTACATCGGCAAAGACTGCCAAAGAGGTGGGCAACCAACCGGAACATCTTATGAAAAAGCGCAGTGTCTATCCATTAGTTCTTCATAACTTTACAACTGATGTGGTAAATGCCACAATCCATACAGGCTCTTCCTAAATGGCAAAAGCCTATAAAGTATAAAGCTCATAAAATAAGCGGTACCCAGTAGTAATCCTTACTGCTGGCAGCCAGTTGTTCATGCAAATAGAAAACATACCATCTCCACTATGTAGTTGATTACTTCTATTACGCATTGTTTACACCGGGTGTAATATATCTGATTCTCGCGATTCGGCACAACCATCTTTCGTCTACTTAGCAACTTGTTGTACCATGTGCCCGGTTGTTGCTGTGGCAGTTGACTGCTCCCAGAAGCGAAGAAGTGATTGTAAAACTCTAACGTATTAATAAGTGTAAAGTGTAGATATACGACAGTGGTATGCAGTGTTTGGCGTTGCCATAATCTAGTTGTCTTTGGAAATTGTTACAAAAAGCATTCACGAAGAAAACTCGTTTGAGTGGTGTGCAAATTTTGCCTGCCCGGCATATTATGGAGAATATTTTCTGTCATATCTGATGTAACATTTCACCTGGGAATTTTACTTGACGCGTTTCTTTCACCCCGCCAGGCCAATCGCTGTATGCAGTGCACTTACCATGTCGTTCGAGCTGACATTGCTTTGCAAGAAACAAAAAAAACATGATGCAGTTACATGCTTCGTATTCGGATAAGACCAACAGAAACGGTTGGGATACCGTCATACAAATGAAATCGAACGCTCTGCAACGAGTTACACGTATCCGCCGGGCCGACGTTTCACGCACAAACGGACTGCTGGACAATATTTGTCGTTGTTTCTGCCAATTAGAAGGAATAATGGAGGCTAGCCAGAAAGACGAAACTGCAACGCCCGCGCAACGGCCAGGGTACTTATGACAGTAAACAGAATCTCTCTGTTTAGTTAATATAATATCCACAAAAAAGACTTCACCGGCGTGAAGACTGAATGCGCGTGAAGCAGTCCCTATCGTCAAACACATACTGTACGCGTGTCCTTACAGATGGTACACCTGGATCTGTATCTCGCTCATATCTGTTCTTTGTCGTTTTGTGTGCAGCAGAGTATTACGGATATTGGGGGGTTTGCTGTTGATAGCGAGCTACTGGCTTGAGCAACAACTGCATCATCTCGTGCAGAGCGTGACCTCAAGTGACATCCCGACGCATCTCAGGGAATTCCCAGCTGTAAGTGAAATTCCGCGTTACTACGCAATGTGCCAAGCCAACGGAATCGGCATAACGTGGTCTTTGTTCCGTCAGTTCTTGCGTTGCGCATCCGCTACAACAATCACCGTTGATCGAAAGAACCGTTTTTTTTATATTGCACAAACAACCCACATTTTTAACACACTGGACATACATTTATCAACAGCCTTTTAAATGAAACGTAAAGTCGCTTATCTGTTCTTCGTCAACAATTCCACGAAAAAGATGACCACTGATATTGCCAGTAAATCGAATGCCACATAAAAAACTATAGCCACTCTGTGCCATATCAGAACCTGTGCAGAGCCTTCGTTCTCAAACTGACGCTTGTTTGGTGACTGCACAAAGCTATAGGTAGCCGCTCTGTTTTCGGAAGACAGAATTCTGTGGATATTGAATAAATGCTGGATAACGCCGGCCTGTAGAAGCGTCTGTGTCCTGAAGAACAAACACAGTAATCCGACGGTGCTTTATTTGCTCAGTTGCGAATGCTCACCTCATTGTAAAGTTTTTGGTCAGCGAACTGTTCTTTTCCATCTGCAACGCCGATATCCAGTTGGTAAGGCCCGAATCGAAGGCCGGAAGTAACCCTTTGTCGCTGCAGCTCAGACTGTCGCCAAATTTACACATGACGGCCAGTTTGTCTGGTATCCGAGTGTCCGCAGCCATATTTCGCAGAGGGGCATCCTTGTTATTGGTCTCTACCATGATGGTCTTGTTCTGAAAGTGAAGGCCTCTGCTGTTCAGTCCCTTCAACTCCGATGCTTGCGCTAAGAGGCGGAAATCGGATGATAAGAAGGTGCTCATTGAGGTGAAAGGAAGCTCGACGGCAGTTACGCTTAACGTCGCCGTTAACGATGTCGTAACAATAGTACTGATGATGAGGACCCAAGGAAGCCACGTCAGCAAGAATATGCTCCGCGGCGGTGTAATATTTCTGTGATCGATTTCGCCTGCACAAAAATAACATGCTGCTTGTCTTCCTTGCTAAACCAGTGTACAGTAAAACCACTATTGTGCAGTTTGTTTTACCTTGACCTAGCGACACACAGATCACCTCCCAGTATGTTTGAATCGACGTCTTCCATGATATCGATCGCCACTTCCGAGCACTGCTACACTGCGACCTTGCAAAAGTATAAGTGGCTGCATTGACGAGCCATAGTGCAAATAACGTAAACAGCGATACGCCCAGAATGCCAATCCAAGCATTTTGGTCGAAACTGCCAGATATGCCATTTATTACAGATACACCATTGTTGTTTTTCAAATGTCGCTTGTGTATGCTGATATGGTATGTACGTAAGAAATACAGTGGTATCATGTCGTATCTGGCCATGGCAGATGCTAGCATGCTTAACGGGCACACACTGATGTCCACACGACCGTCTTCCAGATCGACTGGTGCTCCACCATGTGACGTGTTGTACTCAATGGGATGCCGATCTGGTAGTAGCATCAACCTGCGAAATCCAGACGCTAGTAAAATATTTACATACGCCTAAAGAATTTTCGGTTTATCAACCAAACTTCATCAGTGGTACAAAGAGCTGTGCTGTTAACATTTGAACAGCATCGTATCCATACCGTTATCCTAAGCCTTAAATCACAATGTTCAACGTAAAAAAATGTTAAATGTTTGTTGCCCACATGTTACTGTAGTTACACTCACCCGAGACCAGATCTGGTCGCTATATCGTTCAAAATAGTCACAGATACGCCACAAAAACATTGCGCTCCAACTGGTGAATGGTGACTGTATGGCGCGTTTTCGTTGACGCTAACGATCAGCGTGTTTGGATTCGGCACATCAGGATCGTACGGAAGATGGGAGCAAATCTGGTAAAATGGTTCACATCCGAATGTATTCATTCTGTCAGTAACAGCTTTGCGAGCGCTAACCAACTGACACGTCGCTTAATGTAAAACAAATGTAGTACGCAACACTAAGACTGCTGACATCTATCATACGCCGGGATCAAAAGAACCTGGTGTATATAAGGTCAAACGTATCTCCGCAGCTCTCTGTTGCTGAATCACAAACTGGGCATGAATGTACTGGGTGTGTGGATGTTGAAACCGGACGTGCATGTTGTCTGACGGTAAGCATACTTACCAAACATGAAGGGGTGTCCAAACTCCAGAGACGTAAAGTGATATGAATCGTTTAGAGAGACAAGCCTTTAGAAGTGAAACATCTGATAGTTTTTGAGCAGAGTAAGCACAAGAGCTCCACCAGCCTCTGATATCGCAGTAACTGCGTCGAAATGACAGAAAGCACTACTGACCGGTCCAATATCACTGCGCTGGTGCAGATCATTATCAAATCAATGGATCAATGGACGCTTCTGTGATTGTAACATTGTTTGACGCATGCAGTAACGTCGAGACATTGCGTTCATGTTGCGCACTTTATTATTCACAAAATGTATTGTTTCTGTACAAATACTGATAGCCTGCTATTGCCCTCGTTGTGATAAGAAACGGAAAACATAAATTCCAGACTGAACATTCTATGTGAAAATTCAAAAACGGTTCGCATGTACTGTACCTCTACACTTTTCGTTCTGCTATGTTGCTGCGGTTTTTACAGAGGCTCATACTATACTGGGCCGAAAGATTCTACACTACTCACTGCCTTTATCGCTGTTGGCGCTGACCGGCAGGACATACATTCACTACGCTTACCGCAACACTCAACAGCAAAGACAATAAAAAAAACAGAAAGAACAAATAAGAAGCAAAAAATACCTAAGACGGGAATTTCCGTAGTTGGCTTTTCTGGGTTGGGGACGCTATATACATTTGTATATGGAGAATTCGACAATATTTAAGTTACACTCACAAGGTATCCTAGCTCATAGTTTGCCGCAGAAAAGCTAGAGCGGGGCAGTGAAATGAACTCGAAGTATCGTACTGCAAACGAATTTAAAATTAAGATTAAACTTAAGACCTGATCAGATTTGCCGGTGTGCGAAGGTCGGAAATTCAATGACAAAAGAAGCTAAGAACTATTACAAACTATGAGCAACTGGTCCAGAAAACGCATTGGTAATGGTAAACGTCTGTAATTCGGCTACATGGCACTGCAGGAGTTTTTTCCACGAGACGCTCTAGTACCGACGCTCTAGTACCAATAGACGATATCTTTGGGAAGGAAAGTGCATTTCCAGACTTGACCTGAAATATGCAGCCGGCAAACACAGTTACCTGACAATGGTGCATTTTTATGTTTTTTTTATGAAGTCCACGGCAATGTGATGACAATTAGTCTGAATCGCGGAAATGAGGCTTGGCTGATAAGTCCAGCAAGGACCAGCTTCCACACAATTCTTCTACATCTAACAGGGAGCCAGTATATAGATACTTGGCTACCGTTTGCTACGCACGATACGTAGCGGTATCGCTCGTCTATGAAAACATGAACCTAATGCGTGGATCAGATGATGTCATTGTGTGTCATGGGTAATGCTCGGCAGTCCTTGTCTCTAGCATAACACGAAAACTGCCCAAGGTGCATATACAGCCGAAACAAAGGCGGCAAGTCACATCTTTCGTGCATGATTCGCTGAGGACCCTGAGGTAAACAAGCGTTTGTAAAGAATTGTTATTTTCTTCGATTTCTTATCCTAAAACATGCGAAGCACAGTAAATAGTAAGAACATCTATTCAGATTTCATCTTTTCACGCAAGCTGTGCGCTTGCGTCTGTTTAAAGTGAATAAGCGTCGGAAGCAATGGCCGAAAACTGCAATTTGACGCTCGTCTTTAGAATGTAGCTGCAACAGGCCGTGTCCACGCGTGCGCACTTATGTTGTGGACGATACAGACTGGAGTGACGGCTCAATATCTCTTTAGCAACGCCCGACGTGTTGTCCAGAACAGTCCGTGAGGACACCCCTCCTTCTTTGGCGAGTCAGACAAATATGTCGCTGAACAACGCCTGCTGCACGCGGCCGCAGCACCAAGAATGGCTAAAATGCAGCCACAATACATGCACATGAAAACATTTCTAATGTTTTGTTTTGATTTGGTGTTGTGATTCTTGGTGGCATTCTTTCCGGTTGGAAACCTACAAAAATAGATTCACGGATGTGGTGACCATGCCAAAATTCAATCACAACATTTATCGTTGATAACCCGTGGAAAAAACCACACGAGAGTGAATGAGGCGGGTGGCTCCATCCGCATTGGACAAACTTTGGGCAAAGAAATGCACGATTCGCAGATTACTATCCATTGCGGTATTGTTGTATTACAAATTTGCAACAGCCGTAAGATACTTTTAACGCGGTGAGTTCCGAGAATAAACGACAACAGCAGCACAGAATCAGTAGCTGTTGTCCGCTAGCCAGCCTGGCTAGCTTGCCCGAGAGATCATTTGGAATTCGGCGATATTATTGTGGATCGCGTTGTATTTTCTGATGCACTAGAGGTCATCTCAAACTCGTTTGTTGGACGGTTGTGATGAGACTTGCACTGGCATGGGACCTGAACGACCTTTGTCCGATCCCCACAATCACCAAGCGCGACTCCTTGGTTGTTGAAACGTGGCGCTAACAGACTGTACATACAGACCAGCAACACAACGAATACCCCAGCGGACGCTAACAGAATCAGTGGATAGGAAATGGCGCTTGTTGGTGAAACTTCGTTTTTACTGTTCGGCGATGTTTTTGATAGAGGTCCACGGACAGACGGGAGGGGTGCGTTCGGTCTGTTGAAACTGGTTAGGTCTTGCGTATGGCGCTGCGTGTTTTCGTTCATGACAGACACGATTTCGCTCCGACTCGAGACACCGGCATCTGTTTCGTGTGGACCGGATCTAAACTTCTCGAACTCGTTCCCCAAAAGGCCAGAAAACGTGATGGTAGTACCAGCTTCTGTTGTGCTTTGTGGCGCTGTATTAGCATGGGAATCCGATACAAGGTGCGCATTTCGAAGCTCGGGCACATGGTGTATGTGTTCGGGTGGTCGATTTGACCTACGTTGGTATTCCTGAAGCTGACTGCCCTTCGCTTCGTCGTCGCTTTTACTAAACAAGGTCTCTTCCCGACGGCGTCCACTTTGCGAAAGGACGGGATCCATTTGCCGAGCACTACTGAGGGATGCTTCCCGATTGTCGCTTCCAACGGACAATCCCACATTCTTCCGCGCAAAGACTTGCGTAGGCAGGCTGTAATCGGCTACGAAAAAAACAAGTTAATTCACCGAGCAACGATGTGTCTTAGTGGGATAGCGAAGCTGGCTGATCTTAACGAGTATGCTGAACTGTGGTCTTTAAAAAAGATAAGTATTAATGCTGTTTCGGTTTAAGACATTGGGTAATTTTTACTCACAGGGTATCCTCTCATAGTTGGACGTGCGGACCTCAAAAAAGGTGGGACGTGACATTGAAACCGGCTCAAAGGATCGCACTGCAAATGGATCTGAAATTAAAAAAAAATTAGAAATGAGTCTTTTTAAGTAATGCACGGTATTCGGTGATGATAAAATGGTAGCAGTACCGTATATGTTTATGCAATTACCCCATACAGCGCTTGTGAATATGGCAGTCGACAGAAACTGAGAACAGTGACAAAAAAGACGGCTGGCACGTGCACATGAGACATAGCTTTGTTATAAAATTGCGGAAGCGCAAAACAGTATAAAAGCATTCTGGTGGTGACGCACTTACTAGATGGCATCCTTGGTGAAGAAAACGCGCTGCCATACTTTCCTGAAAGTGAGCTGCGGAGAAATAAGCAGCCGGTAAAAGCAATCAGCAAACAATGATACATTTTACTAAAGCTTTTTAAAAAACAAAAAACCAGCAATGCGATTTCAATCAGTCAGAACACGCAAATGAGGCTCGCTTTATTACGTATGTGTGCACAATGTCGTGGGCAGCTAGTACGCAGCCAGTACACTTTGTGACGACAAAATGAGTACAATACCAAGCTTTCTTATTGCTGGCAGCCTGGCAGCGATGCGGCTCGTCGATCAGAACATAAATCTGATGTATGAGAGCACGAATGATGTCATTCGTAATACAGTATCGTCTTTGCCTCTGGCACAAGATGAGCTTTTCTAGGAAATGTCGAGTTCGAAATAGGCACGTACGAACAAAAGTGTCAAAATCACACTTTAGGTGCATGGTTGCCGAGTTAAAGAACCGGTGTGTGCAATGGTGCCAGTATTGCTCCAGCTCCTAATCCGAAATTTGGATAATTTGGATAATTTGTCAAATTGTTTGATTTAAATTTCAACTAGTCATTTACGTATCTGTTGCAGTCTTACTTCCAGTGGCTAATTCGTTTAAATGAGCAGTGAATAAAAGCCATGAGCGTTTACTTCATAGTGGTGGACGGCGAGATTAATATACTTAGTTGGAATTTTTTAGATGATATGACATTGGCAGGTCCTGTTCAAAAACCGACTGCATCATTCAGGGAAGATTTCCTCTTCGATTCAGGACGGTAACTTCGACTTATCAAAAATTTGCAAAACGTCGCTCATAAAATCAACATGATCAGCCAGACTTAATTACCTATCTAAGCGCAATATCTTAACAAACAACAAAAGCATTGTGATCCAGACAATGCCTGATAGCCAACCATATGGAGCGTTTTCGTTGATGCCGACCGTCGGCGCATTAGGGTGCGGTAATTCAGGGTCGTACAGCACATGGGAGCAGATTCGGTAAAATCGTTCACACTGGACCAGATTTTCAGCTGACTACTGTACCATTGCAGGTAACTCCAGTTCACGAAACAACAACTAAATCAAGATAGGGACCCCTAGTTCCAAGAGTCTACACTTATGTCTCTGCTGCCCTTTGTTATCGCAGTCCGCGATCGTTCCACTCAGTTCGGGATAGGTTGATTAATGAGTAGTACCGTATATTTGCACTGGCTTTCTTCCTACTGAAATTAGGCTTGTATGACAGTTGTACATTTGTGGCGAATGTGATGCCTACTTTCTAATGTATGTATGTTCTATGCCGAATATGGCCTCTAGTAATCTCACACAGACAGTAATAATTTTCCTCTTTGACATGGAATTCACTGGTAACTATTTTGTGCGCTTTCGGCATTTCACTTGTCTCCAGAAGATCAGGCCGTTCAAGTACACTAACAGAACATTAACAGTAAGGACAGCAACCCGCTAACGTATTTTCACAATTTCCGAGGCCTCCTCCACTTCTGTGCGCTGGTTCCGTTGTTAAGATGTTTTGCCGTTTAGCCAATAGGTCGTCATTAATCCTTTCCCCTGCGTGCGGAAACCGATTCATACAAGTACGCTGTTGCTGATTAATCTACATAACGCCGCCCTGCTCGGATCAGCGAATGCTTGGTACCTTGACTGAAATTTCTCCACGGACTGTGTATTTGAACCCGCCAGATCCATCCAGTAATCGCCTCGTTTCCGGACTAAACTGAATCTTCCCAACTAGCATAAAGCACGCAGGTGATCAAACGGAACACATTTTCAAGAACGCACAATCACACACCTTCACCCGTTGATTCCATACGCGAAGCGGTATTGACAGTATCCCCGAATCTGGAAAAAAACCCGACGAGCTATTTGTATGCCCACTGTATTTTAAAGCTGGTTTGCAATACGTACAAGCAATAGCGTGGCATCTTCTTTCCTACGATTCCAGTGACGCAGGGACCTAAAAAGACATTCGTGTAACGTTATACCAACCGTGCAGTCTGGATGAAAAGCAGTGCTTGCCGGAGTTGATTCCAATCCGAACTCCGACACGGGCTTCGGGCAAGTGCGGAACAGAGAAGGCCTGCACGCCACTCATCACATCTAAGGCCATGGCACAGATTTCCATCACGTGCCTGTTGCCGTTACGTATGGGCAACCCGGAAGACACCTGTTAGACAAGAGTTTCACCCGAATCGCTTCAAATAGTTCGAGTATTTTGCGCCGTTAAAGCCCCATACGACGACGGTTCAGCGGACTTATGCAGCTGCATATACAGCGTTGGCGGGCCAACATCAATTTCTGCATATATCGACACATCTCACAGATTTGTAGCTAACGGTTACTTAGGACGTACCAGAAAGGCATCGTTGACGGTTTCCACTTTGTATACATCATATCGCATAAGTATACCGTCCATAAACTCGTACAGATTGTTGAGCAAGTCAATCACGTCGAAGGGGTTACCCTGGGAAGACAAAGTGGGGAAATCGGGAATGTCGCTGAAATATATGGTCACGCTGTCAAACGCCTCCGGTCCAACGGTCAGACCTTTCGTCAGTGCCGATGCAACCGTCCTGTGTAGAAGAATCCACTGTGTGAAGCGTCACTTGCCTGCGAAATATCTTTACTTACTTGGGCAAGATTTCTCCCAGTAAATTATCAGTCCGCTGTTTCTCATCCACAAACGCCGCAGTTTGCTCCGCTACCTTTTTCTCCAGATCGGCCGCGTACTGTTCCATCCGTTTGAACAGCGAGTCAATGACGTTGTCGCCGATATCGCCAAAGATCTTATGCAGGCGATCTTTGACTTTGGCGAACGTGGGTCGATTGAGAGGGGTCTCTTCCCAGCAGCGTTCCATTAGGTCGTATAGTTCGTTGGAGCATGCGGAGCGGGGCACACGGGGCCGTTCGAGGGGCTGGGAACCTTCCATTACCTGCAAGCCCAAAAGAGCGCTAAAGGAAATCAGACAGTTGTGAAGGTACAGGTCTTACATCCACGACGATCTGCCGCGAAGACCGTGAATCGGCATTGTAGTCCTCTGGTGTTTCGTACGGTAGACTGCGCAGGATGATTTGCTGGAGGATGACCGCGAAACTGTACACATCGCCTCTCTAGAAGAAGCGAAGCTCTTCGATTAGCCAGCATACTTTGTAGTTCACACTGTTGCCTATAGAAGCTTCTGCAGATGTTGTAATTGCACTGTATTTGTAATATTCGTTTCTTGTACATATGTACTGTATGTTGTGTATACCGGTGTCCCTTTTGGTGGCATCGGCTGTCGCAGCAGTTCCGGTGCGCGCCACAAGAGTTCCTCCCACTCGCGCTCATAATCCGCGGGATCAGGTGGAAGCAAGTCCATCTTGCGACGGAAATAAGGCAATCCATAATCCGAGATCTTCAGTGTGAAGCGATTATCCAGTTGGCACGTATGGGAAGTGAGGTTGCCGTGGGAGCTAATCGGTGTCGAGTGCAGGTATTCCATACCCTAATAATTCCCAATTAGCAGCTTTCACATAAGAACCTGAGTTTGCTTACCGACACAACATCTCGGATCATGAGGTTCTTGAAGAACCAATCCAGTTTCAGCACCGGATTTTCTATAACGCTGGTCAGGGTGCCCTTGGAGCAGATCTCCCCGACTATGTAGATGCACATGTTGCTATCGTCCAAGGCGATCCCAATCAGCTTCTGCAGGTTACCATGTGACGTTTTCTTGATCTAGACAGCACAAAAAACCAATAAAACTGGGTTTGATAGGTTTGATGTATTGGGCACAAGCCACCAAAACAAATCACATGGTGCAAAGGCACAACCAGAACGCCACAAGATCCAAAGCTACAATAAATATTACTCGAAAGTTGCGTCAGCACGGAACCGGAAAATGGAGCTGCGAATGGATAAATTCTGTTTACTCTTCGACAATCTTCTACAACCGTACAGCGAAGCTGAATGGTATTCAAAACAAAGATTTTTCTCGCTCTTTGGACGGAGCTACTGTAAATTCAGGTAAAGGGCCGCGCAGTTGCATGGATTGCGTAACACTTAATCGAACAATAGGTCATTTTGCCTACTGTCTAGTCATATTGTGCGATCACCATCATACCATTTGCAATTGGTCGATTAGTTCTTTCGCGGGGTGCAGCCGTCGCGTGGCCACATCAATCAGCCCCACAACGTTGTCGTAGTACAGACCAAACAATCCAATCATTTGCGCTGAGTAGACCGCACTTCCCGCCAGCGTGCCCAGTGTAACCGAGCTTCTCTACTCAAAAAACAAACAAAAAATTATCGTCTATCGTGTGGCATCGTACTGCTTCAAGATTACCATGGATCGACGAGAGAGTGCCAGGCTTTTATGCGCTTTAACATCGATTTCATTCAGTTGGATTCTCCACCAAAACGGATCGGAATCTTTTTGAGCTTTCCTACGGCAAAGATGACATGGACACCTTTCAAGTGGAAACATTAATTTGTTGCGTACCACAGTCGATAACCAATGAAACTGCCAACACTGGCAACTATAACCCCAAAAATCAGGGCAATGGCCACAATGAATCCCAGCGCCGTAGACGACACGATGATACACTTTTCTCCGCGGTAGCCGCATTTTGGTTCGTTGGGTGGCAATCGGTCGCCAGGTATTCCGGGCCAACTGAAGTTTTGTCGGCGCTCGAACGAGAAGTTGGAGTGTGGAGGGCAAACCAGCACAGTCTATAAAGTATAAACAGTCCAAAAGCCTTAGTTATTCTGACATTCGCGGATATAGTTTAAAGGTCATAGAGCAGACCATCTTCAGAACCAAACCGGGTTTTGAAAATCTTGCGCAGATTTGTGCAGAATAAAGACAGATCTACTTTGATTACTAAGTTCTTTACAGTTTGATACACAAATGCAGTTTCGGGATTCTCGATTGTCCCACAGCATTTTCAAGCTCCACCCTCGCAATATGTTACACAGTTCTTGAAAGTCTATAGTTTAGTCGATGTACAGTAGTTTAGTCTATTGTTTAGAGTCTTTAGACTAAAGTGTAGTTTAAAAGACTCGATCTCATGCAGTAAACCACATACTTCATATTTCTCATCTTCTGCATTGTAATGCTTGATAATGTATCCCTTTTCCTTCTGCCGGGCATCCCCAAAATAGAACATCCCGCCCAAGGGATCGGCATACTCCGTCATATACATCTTCGCCGTCACCAGCTTCCCATCCAGATGGTTCTTCCCGTGGCTGATCAAATTATCGACGATCATGGCGTAAATAACGATGGATTCGTAATGATTTCGCAGAATCACGTCGATCTTTCGCAAGATACACAGTCAGTCCGAATCAATGAATAACGCAGCAGGAAAAAGCCTTACTTTTTCCAACGCCCCAAACGTATAATTGTATCTTTCCCTGGCAAACCGTGTGGCTCCTAATTCAAACTGTTCTTCCGCTGGTCCAGGGACGGTGTCATCCATTAACTGGAACACCAGGAGACTTTCGTAAGCCGGTATGGCAATCTATACAAATTGACTTGTTTGGTTAGTCATGTAACGACTTATTGATGAAATGGAAGCGGGTATACCACGTCGGACTGATCCTCAACAGACGGATTGTTTGACCCCCAGTAATCCTTCAACTCGAACAGCTCAGCAGCTATGTAAATCTATAATCGTCCAATATTAGCAAATGTAAAGTAGACGAAGAAAAGTGCATTGATCGTACGTGCTCTCCTTTGGTGTAGCCAAGTTCGGCGGCAGCTAACTGAAACACATTTCTATAGGAAAACGTATTTGAAGTGATTAGAAGGAGAGGTGTAGGGTTTTTTACCATAATGTTTCTTACGCAGGTCGCGTGGCCGAGAATCAGCATCACTGCCGGAAGAAAAACAACGCCTTGAAATAAATAATTTTACCTGGGTGTTTGTATACAACTAGTACACAGATGTACATATACATTACGTTATGAAAATGACATAAAAGATTTCAAGATTAATACAGTTCCGGTCGTTTTGTGAGAAACCACGCTGAAGTTTCAGATTTACATCAAAAGGCCATGACTAGCTGAGATGAGCACTACCTCTTGACCTTTCGGTGTGCGCCTTGAGAATCTTCATGTACATATCCTGATCGGTTTGCAGGGCTTTCACCGGCTCAATAATCATACTCGCATAAATGGGATAATTCAGGTTCTTCACCGTCTTGGAGAAGCTAGTCACCAGATTGACGTAGAAATTGTAGGAATCATCCTGAATCACTGTGATCTGGGTCAGATTGTACACAGTCAAGAAGCGTATGATAAAAGTACACAGATCGGTGGAGCTCCAGGTTGGCTGGACAAAAAGCGGGAAGAAACTGGAAGAACCGTCCGGTTGAACGGAGGTGGCGCCCGCCCCCGGGATGGCGAGGAGGGGAATGTTGAGATAGTGGGCGAAACCGTAGAGAGCCGTTACGGAGTGTGGACAACCTGGAAAACGCGTGTTTTACCAACTCAACATTCACTCTAACGGACAAAATACTATTGATTTCGACAATTTGGATAATCTTACTTATGCCAATCATAATCTGGCATTTTACTCCCGAATTTTGTAAATTATAAAAATTCCGTATAGCGATCTGCTGTCCACTGGTACACGACGGCCCGGTGTTCTGGTAAAACTTCCGCAGCTGGATGTTATACTTTTTCAATATCTTATTCCCTTGCTCAATTCCCAAATCGACAAACGGCACAACACGACTGTACGGGGAGTAATAGGAATCCGTCTCCCACAGGAAACAGATATTAAGAAACGTCTGCTTCCGATGAGGGGATTCTGTCACGTTCTCCTTTCCACTTGGTGACATGGTACTGTTACTGACAAATCCATAGGTCTGATTAGCAAGAATGGCGCTCTCAGCGTAGAAGACTTCGGTCCGATTCAGATACGTAATCTTCAAATCATCGGCTGCAGAGATTTCCAGACAATACGACAACAACACAAGATGCAACATTTCGGCGGTGTTGGTGTTGAACTAATGCGCACGCAAGTGAATTGTACATCGTGTAGAACATTTTGTATCACATTAGTTCATATCAGACGATTTTATCTCCAGCGAATACATTGATTCTTTGATCGGCAATTAGTCGATAAACGATAAACAAAAAGCGAACAGATGATGTTGTGCAGCATCGGCAAAAGTAGCGACTAACGGGTATAAACGAGGAGGATAATCAATAGACGTGAGAGCAGACGATACCGCATTTCCGGTAGAAATGCAATAATCCTTAAAGTGCACTTTGCCTGTATGCGTTAATCTAATGCGTGACTATATGCCGGTTTCATGTTACGACGGGTGCTTAATCTTAATATGAGATAGTCTTACATGAAGAGCACACCTCCAGGGAAGAATCCATACACTCGACCGCAGTTATGCGAGGGAGACTGGAGATGTTCGTGCCGGTGCACGTACGTATTTCGGGACGTTAATTCTGTGTACGTACTGTGTTTAAAGTGACCGTGACGTTTATATCTGTCCAGCAAGATGTGTGTTTCTACTGTATACCAATGCGTTACTGTACATGTACACCTGATTGTTGTTAGTACACCTGATTACTCGCTGTTTATAACTAACAAAGATGATGTAACACGTAAATAACGAATCGATACGATATGCACGATCATCCATACATGCAAAATCTTTTATTACCCGCAGGTTATTGATCCACGGTTGTTCTTAATCAGTACGGAAGTCTTCGCGGCTTGATACTAATATCGATAACCGTGCGGTCCGTGCGGAGTGCGATAATCACAGTCTGTGATTATCGCAGACACTTTGTTTTCCAGTGAGAAGATCTTTTCCTTTTGATAGCCACTTTGTGTTGATTATTTTCTCGAGGTCCTGGTCTAAGCAGACGTTACGAGAACGGAAAGACCGGCTTAACATGCACCCACTACCTTATACGACAGCAAGTCGGCAGTTTTTGTAAAGGTCGGTTGTGCAGTGCATTTTTGGTCTGTGATCATACGAGCCCAGTTTAGCTCTGTTATCTTTCTACCGTTTGTGCTTGTGTTTACATGTAGCAAGCAGCAGAATATCAAGAGGTCACACAGGTTGTGCATACGTTAGATCAAGTACTTCTCATTTTTGATCATGTTTGCTCACAACTCCTGTTAAAGCATTTCAAAAAGCCTGCGATGCAAAATGAAGATAAAATTACTAGCTCATGAAAATGTTGACAAACTCGTTAATTCACACTACAGATACTTGGTACTAAGTCTGCTGATGATCCGCTAGACCCTTCTACTGTTTATTTTTGTTTGTCAATAATATCGATCTATCGGCTGGCGGCAGCTGTGCGATACTAAAACAGTGAAAATACCTCGTTAAATTGCCTACTCGGCGCTTACACCGGTCCCTCGCGAAAGGTTACAGACTAAGCAAAATCAGAGGTCACTTTAGGCGCAGATTTAGTTTAGCCGCTGTTAAGGGGATTGCAGCAGCCGAAATCTGTTTTGTCTAGTATACCGGCACGATCCAAGGTATTCGGTAACGATTTTGGATGTTTCTTTAATGTTGTAACTTTTAATGTACTTTTAGTATTCTCAGCGCGCTGGCCTTGTGTATTGCTGTGGCTTTTGCCAGTAAATCTTCATCAGAGGTTGCGGTGGATTACGAAAGAAAGGTATGAGAGGAGGACGAACGAGGGGAGGAAAACGGTCAACCGTAACGATTTTTATTCCAACGACAACTAACTTTCTTCATCATGATCTCAAGCTCACCGGGGCTCCGTACGCGTACGTAAAGACGTGACTTTCCCAAGCAAACTCACGCTCGTACATGTTAATACAGGGAAACAATCAAATGCGCTCTAATACGGCAGACGTTCGTTTCCACGGCTGTGCTAGTAAGTTATGCAATCTGGCGTTAAATTGCAAGTGTACTCAGTATTCGCTATAAAGTACCCAATGTTTATTGAATCGCCACAGGGCGAAAAGACATTTCTATACAACCGATTTCATTAGCAAGGTGTCCGCACATACACATTATACCGGTAACAACATCATAGTGTACACAGGTTTTCATTAATCAAGAGTAGTTGTTCAAAAGAGAGCAATTTGCAGGTTTGCACTATTAATTACCAAAACTGGGTCAAGTTCCTGCACGTCGAACCAACAAACTAGACATATTTTATTGTATTCTCGGTGGTGATTGCACAACGACGGTGTGGAAATCACTTCCGCACGGAATTGCTTTCTATACTGGGGCTATAGAAAGAGGAAGTAGGAAGTGGCGAAAAATGTTTTGAATGTAATGAAGATGTGTTAAATAGTGTCAATAGAGCTCACGTAATGGATTGGCTGTATGGGTTTCCAAAAAAACCATGTTGTGAAGAATGAGTAGACAAGAAAAGCAACTTTGGTATATAAACAACGATATTTTGACCCACTAACTCACTATTTATTCCATTTTAGTTTGTTTCCGAATTTTGTATATTATTTCCGTAAATCAGACTTAACCATGAAGATCTATCTGGCTCTGTTTGCCTTGTTCCTTATCTGTGTATGCGGTACGTAGAACCAATCGCTTCGGAGCATTTCCGAATTGTTTCTGATAGCGGTCTTGCAGTTTTAGTGCTTTACAAGCAACAAATTGTATTTTAACTCTTTAATGTTTAGTATCAGCTTAGATTCAGCTATATCACCTGAAAAAAGACTCTGTGCATGAATTATTTTCAAGTTTGCGTTGACTTTTTGCATTCTTTAATTTCAGTCTATTTTTATTATGTTTGTACTAGTTTGTTTAGTATCAGTTTTTATTGGTTTTTATTAATTTCTATTAGTTTTTATTAGTTTCTATTAGTCTCGATTAGTTTCTATCAGTTTCTATTAGTTTTTATTCGATTACTAATCCATTAGTTTTTAGTTCTTGTCAGTTTCTTATTTTATATTACACTAACTAACTACATGCCAGATGGTGTAATCTTTTAATAATTTTGATATGCTTTATCGAACAAACCTTTTCTAAGCTCGAACCTTACAGAATCCTTTTTTAGATGTTCCTGGTACTTCCGGCACCAAGCTGACCCATCCACTCCGTCCGCTCCGTAAACCCGCCCTCATCCGTCCGGTCCGTCAAACCAAGCCCGCAGCGGATGACGAAGAAGAGGAAGAAGAGGAACCAGCCGCCAAGCCCGCTAAATCATCGGCCTCCGCCAAGGGATCCGGTGCGTCCGCCTCCGGATCGGCATCCTCCAGTTCGTCCAGTAAGGGCGGTAAGAGCAACAGCGCCGCGTCCTCCTCCGACGGCGACGACAGTGGTTATGCAAAGCCGACAAAACCAACAACCACCACGACTACGACTACTACAACAACGACGACGAAAAGGCGACGCCCGGGATATGAGCTGGAGAACACCGGGGTCACAGAGGCGGTGTTCCGGCCCAAGCCCCGTGGTCGAACGGCCTTTGACCGCAAATAAGCGCGATTTTGTTGCAACCTGTCCCTGCATCTATATGTTCCTAGTTGGTTGTTCAGTACTGAATGTTTTCTTGTGATATTAAGAGCATACATAGACTGTTGTCTGTTGACCTTTCCGATGGCGCGCATTTACCTTGCATGGTTTTCTCTCAATGTGTAATATTTTGATCAGAGATCGTATTAGCTATTAGCGTGGTCTGTCATCTTGTGCATCAGGGGCAATAAATAGATACTGACACACGCTGATTTTCTGCAACGTGGGCGAAGTAGCGTGATTTTAGCGAGGTAACCAGACTCTAGCGCTCACTGGACTATCGCGTTACAATTCTGATGTCGCAAAAAAGTTAAAAAACATTCTGGCTAAATTTTAAAAAATGAATTTCAAAAACTAGAAAATTCTTTTTAAAATTTCGTAGCCGTCCATTCCGACTGAAACAGGTTCAGAATTATCACCACATTTGTGCGCATTTATTGATATATCGTCCAAGCAAACAGGATAGAAACTTTTGAGACCTGCATCTCTGTTTAGACGTTTCGACCGTATTGCGCAACTACCGGTCATTGCTCGCACAAATGGACAAAAGTGTAATGAAGGTCCATCTTTTCGCTTCCGAAAGCATTAATTTTTATGGGTGTTGTTTTGGTTATAATGCAATATGCGTGACGGCCAGGGTCTAGTGGGAAAAAAGGTCTAGTGCGTACTCAACGCCAATGCACATATACTCAATAAAACTGCATGTTTTATGTCTTCTGCACGGCCATCATCGTCATTGCGCAATACGGTACTAAACAAACATGTATCTTAAATGCGAATGCGTAACGCGCACTAATCGTCTGCAGTATTTGAAAAAAAAGTACTTTGAGAAAGTAGGCGACAAATTCTATCAGAAATCACTTCTATTGCTGGAGGAACTGCAGTATTAAAGGTGCAAGGTATTTGGTTAGGGCAGAATTATTTGTGACCAAACAAATGATGTGGTGGTTCTCTTTTGCAGTTTTTCTCAATCAACCGTGTAACATATACATGCACAAATTTCCGATATTATTATAACGCCGACCCATCGATTACAACAGTCTCCATTCGCTCAAAAATGTTGCTGTTGTTGTATTGCTTCAATATAACCATGCGAAAAAAATGTTCTATAATTAACACAACTCTTATTCTCATTGTTATTTCGGTATCAGTGTCTGCAAGTGACAGCGGTAGACAGGCATAGAGTGTGCAAAATGCCGCTGCAGTATACTGTATACTTCCGCACAGCTATTCATGCCCTTTAGCCACACAGTAAGCAGGAACTGGTATATGCGCATAAACACACACATCCAAGACTGCTTAATCATACTTCATGCCAGAAAATTGGCCATGCAAACTGCCATAAAGTTATCCATTAAAAGGAAGTCTTGCCGACCTATATAAAAGCCATGTAATAGCTAATCCACAGAAATTCACTTTGTCTGTACATTTTGTGCTCTGATTACAGCTGTATCTTATACTCAGTTATCGCTACAATGAAGGTCTATCTGGCTGCTTTCGCTCTGCTCCTGTTCGTCCTGTGCGGTAAGTTATATGTGAAACACGATTTCGTACAATTTTTTAAATATTTTAATTCAGCTTATCTCAGTTTATCTCAGCAGTCGCTGCCAGTTCCTGCGCGCCAACATTTAGTTTTAAAACGAATTCTTCAGAGTAACTACTGAATTTGAAAACATTTTAATGTGGAAATTCGCTGTTAGCTAGCTGGCTCATAATCAGTAAAACTTTCCGACTGATTTATTAGTACAAGCACTGCCCTAGCACTATGTACAGTAGTTCACTGCCCTAGCACTATGTGCAGTAGTTACTTGATACACAGTTCATATTATAACTTATACTCTCCCTTCTCCCATTTTGGTCGGGAGAGGTCTCCTCATTCGCTACTCTACGTATAATTTTTGCCTATAGGTCTAAAAACACCTAAAATGGCGCTGGGGGTCCATCGCGTGTTGATTTTTTGCAAACGTGTTCTGACGAATTCTAAAAAATTTTCAAACTTTGTTTTTTCAAATACGACATGGCGATCGCTCCGTATGGCAGTATTATATTGACTGCAGAGATATATTGCACCCGGCGCGTGGGGCAGCTTCGTGCAGCAAATTATTGCCACGTGGATACGGTGCGTTCGATTTTCGAATTACGATTGTCCGGAGTGTATGTAAATCTCTACAGATACAAGTGTGAATGTAAATGTAAAGGTCTGAACCGGGAGCATCACAGTGGAACAGTGTTGTAATGCGGCGGTAATGCAAACGGCCGAAGCGATTCAAGGTCTTCAATGTTTAAGCGTAACGCAAAAAGGGACGTTGACAACCGTTTTTGAGTGCAGCGATAACCGCCAGTTTTCTTAATACTGTCGTCGAATCTAATCAGAACCACAATTGTAACCTGTAGATCAGTCGGTTTTTTTTGAAACAAATTTCCAAAAAATTAGCGATATGCAAGCAAAGGGGAGAATCACTTTTTACGACAAGAGCTTCTTCCATTAATATTACTTTATATTACTTTCACGATTTCATTACTAGTTAAGCGCACTCGCTATTTGCGAGCGCTGCATGACCAAAGCCATAAGAGGGCTCGCTAAATTTTTTTCGGAACGCATCCGGTACCGTAGCTGACTGGATCGGCAACACATCCATATATGTCACTATGGAGTCACTCGCCCACTACTATTGTACTGCTGCGCATACATTTGGTAGGGTAACCGACGGGAGAGACAACAAACCCATATTTGTTGAGCAGACGCGCCAATTACTGCCATGTCATTGCGCAGTGCTTTCAGTACCGCGACCGACGGGACGGGGCAAAATATCTAGTTTCACTGAATACTGAGAATTCGCACTGTACTACTATTGAAATTTTTGAAATTTTTTTTTGAAATATTATTATTGTGTTATTTTGAAATTTTTCCGGTAACGCGACTGAAGGGAGGGACAAAAGATCCAGTTTCGTTGAATATAGGTAGCCTATTGTGTTATTGAGCAATACTTCCGGTACCGGCAATACTTCCTGTACCGTGACCGATGGGACGGGACAAAATATCGAGTTTCTTTAAATATTGAGGACTCGCACTCTGTTACTGTGTTACTGAGCAATACTTCCGGTACCGTGACCTACGGGACAGGACAGAACATCCAGTTCCTTTGAATACGGGGGACTCGAGCTCTACTACTGTGCGCAATACTTCCGGTACCGTGACCGACGGGACGGGACACATGTAGTTTCATGAATATAGAGGACACACTCTATTACTATTTTTTTGCAAAATACTACCCGTGCCGTACCCGACGGACGGATCAACTATTTACTTCCATTGAATATTGATGACGGGCATTCTACTACTGCGTTAGTGCGAAATACTTCCGGTACCGTGACCGACGGGACGAACAAAGCATCGTTTTTATTGCATCATTTTTAATGTAGAGGACCTTTGGTCCGCTTCTGTCAAAACGTGTAATGCATGTTCGCTCGTAAAAAATCTTCTAAAGGAATTACGTTTTGCTCGGGAAGTACAGTAAAGCACAGCCTCTCTGAAACAGCGAGCTCGCTAGCCACGCGCGGCTCTACGTGTTCCCACCGAGGCCGTAGGCCGAGGTGGGACTTGTAACGATAAGTTACGCTTGTTTTACGTCTGTTATTACTGCTTCGTGATGTGCTAAATGGTTGCGGCAATTAATTGCACAAATTATCACTGTCCGAAGTTTGGGCGCACGATTCAACACTCCCAAGCTGAGCTTTCTGGACACTTAGCTTTGAAAACGGCAGAACAGTTTTTGTAACTGTACACCGACTCTGAAATGTATACATGCGTTAGATTAAATTGTCAAAGATTTGAAGCATTTGCTCTGCTTGCTGCTTTTCCGGTTCCGTATGGACGAGTCTTACCATTAAAGACAAAAAGCAGTCTGTCGTTCCATGTCGCAATGCTTCGACAGATAAAATTCCATGATCCGTGCCAGTTATGAGTTGGCTGTTATATTCTGAACATGAACTGTTTTACAGAAGTTCCCAGCACTTCCGGCTACAAACTCGCGCGTCCCCTCCGCCGACCCGCCTACTCCCGTTTCGTCCGTCAAGTCAAGCCCGCCGCCGACGACGAAGAGGAAGCGGATGACGAGGCGCCGGCCAAGCCCGCCCCCGCCAAGGGAGGCGCGTC
>JAQGAU010000277.1:0-32116 GCA_034698045.1 Paramacrobiotus richtersi
CCAGGGGAAACTATGTTCATGCCGAGAGTTCTCAAAGTTCTTCCGCCTGAGAAAACAGACGCGGATGAGCCACCAGAAAACCACGCTGCTTCTTTCCTATCTTCTTCAGTATCTTTGTTGCATAGACTTTTGTTCTATCCGTTTATTTGCTTCTTACATGGGTTTTACTGAAATTGTGGCTTTTTTAGATGTTAGATGATTTAGATAATCGATTTATCGGTATCTTTTCACTTGCGATGTGTAGAAATATCTATGGAAGGTTCTGTAAAGCGAAACTCAGACAGCTTGATGGTTTTCTGCGTTACATAGACCAACTGGTAAGAGCAGGAGAAAACGCATGCAATTTACAAAAATCACTGGAATTTTCTGTTTGTTACGCGCAAACAGCATTTAGTCAAACTGATACTATACCAGCACAGCAAGTTACGGAATGGAAATGACATTAGCGCAGCATGTACCAGTGTACTGAATGCTGTATAAACAATGTGACCTTTAATTCTTGGAATGCGACAGCGAAATCAAGCTGACTGACGTAACCAGCACGACATTTATGCAGAAGTTCGTGGACTCAGCGGAAATGTACTGTTGTAACCAGGTAATCCTGGTTTTCAGTACCAGACAGGATTTCTAGTGTAATTCAGTTGCTTTCTTGTGAGTCCAGATATTGGGGTTGCTGTTATCCTGTAACATAATGAAAAATAATGCTGTTAAGTATAAGAAATAACTTTAGGAATATAGGGCACATTCGACATTTGTTTCAACCTCTTGTTACCTCAGTTGTGGTAGTACGGTGTGTTGTCGTCGTGTACGCTGAAAAAAGTATTATAATCCCTTGAAAGCATCTGTACTGGCTCCCATCCTTCTCAACCGATTTCCGTGCACGTCTGCTCCGCTCGGCAGATACACTGACGATGAAAACTGACGTATCCTCCACAGTGCCACCTCATGCTGGCAGATATAATTGGCACCGGGCTCCCGCTGAGCCCACCACTTATCTACCACCTCCGGTGTACGATAATTGCCACAATATTTCATTACCCCCCAAACGGTGTGCCAACCATTATGGTACAGGTGTGGCGCACGGCCGATATAACCATAGACGACGGTACAGTATTCCGAGGTACAGTATTTACGGCCATAACCGAGAAGGCCCGCGAACCAATAGGAAAGAGCCTAATTTGCGTACAACTGGTAACATACTGTGTGTGAGCAGTTCTACCATTTTGATGTATGTCGATCCAGCCGGTGGGTTAGTAAGATACAGGGACGCATAAACCGGAGTGGATGAAGTTGCTAGGGAGGTGC
Organism: Paramacrobiotus richtersi; assembly: GCA_034698045.1. Classification (NCBI taxonomy): domain Eukaryota; kingdom Metazoa; phylum Tardigrada; class Eutardigrada; order Parachela; family Macrobiotidae; genus Paramacrobiotus; species Paramacrobiotus richtersi. Next base: position 1,306 of record JAQGAU010000277.1, read on the forward strand.
TTTACGGACATCGTCATACATCAGTTCATTGCCCCTAAAGCGCTGTGAGATACTGTACTCCCATGCTTTCCGATTCAGTCGCACGTATTCCGTATTTGGAGTTGGTACGATCTTGATAAGCATGCTCTCAACACCTAGCCAGTCATGAAATGGCATGCGTTTGAATGGTATGTCATGATGCATGCTAAAGGAATCCTCGAAGGTTTTGAATTTGTTTCCTTGAATTCTGAATTCGGTTCAGAATCTAACGCGACGGGAAGTCTCGTCCACGGTGAATATCATCCTACAGCATAGGCAAGCCAGTTAGAAATGCAGTCTGCAGTTCGTAGACTAAACTAGCGCGCAAAGGCGAAAACGGATCCAACTTTAACAGAGCCGATCGCTCACCGTTGAAAACAGCGCGGTGTGCAAAACTCCGTTCATTAAGGCAATTAGGACAACTTTTAAATGATTCTGAGTCATGCGTACAGCTGACGATTATTTCTAAAATGCATGTTTTTAGGAAAGTGCAATTCAATAGGGGCCTACGATGGCGGAAGGGCTACAGACGCAGACGCCCGCACAGCAAACAGTCCTACTTACGTCGATACCATACAGTAGAACTAAATACCTTGATGTTTTTTTCCCTGAACTACATCTACTGAGCTATGATGCACATGCACGGCGATGAAACGGGCTTGTTTTGCCAATGAACCAATTAAACTCCACACCGGACAAAGCCTTTCGAGCAGTGCCGCGTGCAGTGGACGGGCGCCAACAGCAAGAATTTGGCGGCTTGGTCGGCGGCGCACGTTTAAAGACGTGCGCGAATTTGACATGGCTGCACGCGGATTCGCCTCAAGGGCGCAAAACTAGTTTTCCACGGCATTATTACGTTACTTCCGCTTTCTGCCCGTCTCTCTCATAGCTATCGTGTCCATTGCTTGATCGCAAAAAAAAATACGGAGTTCGTCTCCTTTAAGCAAAATTTTGAACACGTCTGGCGTGAAGATAATCGCGGAACGAAAAAAGGATGCTTCTTGCTGATGTACGGTACAGGTCTTGATTTATTGTCGTGCTAGCGCGTCAGCCGGGATTAAGACTTCTCAGCAGCGCCGGGTGATTACAAGTGTAGAATACTCCAGTATTTTAGTGATTCCACATACATATGAATGTACGCTTAATGCACGAGGTTGTGTGCTCCAAACGCTGGGCGTCCAAATATTTTTTTGTTTGATATATAAGCTCTTTCGTCCAAAAGGGAAGGCGCTGCACGGAATCTTCTGCGAAGGACGCCTGATCATAATGTTGTTTGACGATCTTAATATGTTCCTTGCATATGAAGTGAGTTTCCACCAGGAAACCAGTGTTACCCGTTACATCATTAGTGTAGATCGTGCGAACTACCTGACAGTGGACGGTAATGTGACAGTTAATTAATGTCGGTATGACAGTGCTGCGGGTTTGTCAGCGGTTGGAACTGATACCATGACGGAAGAACAGATGGGATACCTGTTGAAGTACTTCATTTACTTTCTCAATATTGTTATGAACCCTGGTAGCTACGCGCGCCTGATGTTTGCCCGTGTCAGTCCACCGAAACTCCAGCGGCACCCGTCGTTTCCCCTTTTCGCCAGTGCGTTCAAATTATTGTAAAAAGTTTCCCCGGCATGAACCCCAAGGCCGGAGCCCATGGCCCTGTCGTCCGCAACGTGGAAAGCAGTTAGATCGTTCGTGTACCGATTTTTTGAGCCGACGAGGGTAGCCTCTTGGCAGACGAAGATATCGAACCGTTCAATCTGAGAAATGATGTGGAATTATCAGCCGGTAAGGTCTTTCAAGTTCCTCTTATTCCACGGATCTGCCTTGTGTTGGACATACAGGCCAACGACTGACATCGCTGGTGGAGATATGCCGCAAAACAGTCTGCAGCGTATTATAGAGTAGCCTTTTTCAGACAAGCCTGCAGGCATGTGCCTGTGTTCGTATTCCCTCACTCAAAAAGATGCATATAACAAACAACTATCGATGTTTTACATGCATTACATAGCATGCCCGTTGCGCATTTGTTTGAAATTGTTCTAGTCATAGGAACTGATAAATGATCTACAAGAAATGTTGATGCAGATTGTGTTACCACACGGGTGGTCAGACTGCAATACAAAACTTTAAAAAAAAAGCTTTGGCAAAACTGCCGCTCGACGCGATGTATACTGCCATCTTGTTTTACGAGTGGAGCAGTACTGCAGTATAGTCACTGCCAGCGAGGAAACACGTAATCACATGAGCATACTCTCCAGATTAACTTAATTCCTAAATCGGATACAAATCAACCACATTTTTACTCTACAAAGCTGGTCATAGGTGCACATTTTGTTTACCACAATAGACAATGTTAGCACAACACCATTATTGCGAAGACTGTTGCGAACGGTTTCTCAATACAGTTTCGTTTCGCTTGGTTATCTTCCTGGGCGCGCTTAAGAAAGCAGTCATAGGCGGTTGCTTACTGTCGTTGAACTCAGTCATTAGTCGAAATCTCTACTGATATGTACGCGGCACTAACGTGCTCCTGGTTGTAAACTTACATTGCAATCCATTATTCAGTCTGACTTTGGCATAACCTGTATTGATGCTTCGCTTGCCCACCGCATACTCGAGACTACTAACTGGTGCGCCGTACTTTTGACTGGTGTTTTTTGGAACGCTGAAGGTCGGGACTTTTTCGCAGCATCGATGTTCTACACCTTGATACATAAAATTCACATCTGCAAACGTAGATAAAAATTGTATGCGGAGACTGGGTGCAGACGAGGAATCACCACGAGTTTCAGATGCGTGCTATATAAAAGAACAAGGCACGTATTCTACCCTCGAGCGGACAGCATCGGGCGAGAAGCTGCTCGTGAATCACTTTATCTACACAAGTAACTATACAAGATAGTGCCGTTTGGAAGGAAGTTGGGTGACCGTCTAGTTTGTTCACAAGTAAGAACATTGCTGTTTTGACTTCTTTACATTCGTTTTACGCTGTTTTGTTGCGAAACTAACAGCATCACCGTATGGGATCGTGCTTGCAGCTTTCGGCGACTTAGTGCAATGCTTGATGCAATCAACGCGATACAGAGTGTTCCTCGCCCGTGAATAATGCAAAACTGATGGTACGACCGTCTTTCTGGTTTCGCGTACGATGTTTTAATCGTAGAAAATTGCATGCGTTCAACGTTCCTCATTCGGAATAGAATGCGCGCAATTGTCAGCAATCGAACGCGAGCCGGTTTACTGATACGTTATTCACTTGTTGGTTTAGTTTTGAATTTGGATAGTTTTTCCTTATGCTTTTGCAGGCATTTTTTTGTAAATTCACGAAACGCAGACCGAAAAATAAACGAAGTTCAAGAGAGAAAAACATTTTTTTTCCGTTATCTTCCTAAGAACCGGTTTGCGTTGCCGCCGCATGGTCGTTAGCGGCCGGCACAAACTTTGGCACTGGTGGATAGATTGATGACGATGGCGGTGCAGTGGGTTCTGAGGTGCCGACACTAAAACGAACCGTCCCATCTCAACCCAACATGAGCGTATTTTCAGGAGTCGCAACAGCTTCTTAATTATGATGCTGAATTTCTCGATGGAAGTCCTGCGATCCACCATTTCCTGCCAGAATTTTTAGATATGGCTAGATTCGCACACCACAACTTTTCTGGACGCATTTTTCCGGGCTCTGTATTCCTCGTATTCCTACGTATTCCGCAGGTATTCTCCCAGTATTCGGATTGTATTCTTTGGTATTATGCAATGCACGTTTGGTATTCTGTGCGTATCCTCCCGTATTCCACCCGTATTCTCACGTTTTCCGCTTGTTTTCTTTATTACTTTCCCAAGCAACTTTAATGTTCCGTACGTATTCCTTAGTATTCTTCCGTATTCTGCTTGTATTCCATATGTATTCTAGAGTACAAAAAATCAACTACGAAAAATTAAATAAATAAAAGAAGAAATAAATGAACTGGCAAGCGGAATACAACGAGAATACCGAAAGAATACAAGATAAATACGGAGAATACGCACATTGTACCAGAACAAGTTGTAAAAAACCGCGGAATACACACGGAATACTGAAGGAGTACAAGGGGAATGCGGACAGAATACGGGCAGAATACGGAGAATACGAAAGGCCAACCAAAATCAGTTATTAAATAATGTAGTGGGGCAATGGCATCTGTACGTATTCTACGTATTCTGTCCATATTCTGTACGTATTTTGCCCGTATTCGGTAGGTATTCTGCGTGTATTATTCTGCAAGAGCATAAATAGTAACTGAAAAATACAATCGGAATACTGTGAGAATACTAGAGCAGTCGGCAGAATACAGCATAAGAAAGCGGAATACACGTAGAATACTGATGGAATACTTGGAATACAATGTCGGAAAAACGCGTCGAAAAAAGGTGTGGTGTACGGTTTTTAGCCATAGGTGAGAATTTTCCAATACGTGTGCAACACGGCAAAACGACCAACCAGAAAATGTTAAATCGATAGCATACGTATGTCATGGCCAAGGTGAATAACACAAGGCCGAGAATAACGGAAACGTAAACTAAAATCTTCGTGCCAGCGTACATAAAAGTTAACGTCGCCGTTCGTTCTTGCGTCGCGTGAATGTATTGGCCAACGGATGTCATAGTCAAGAGAGAACGTTTTCTCGCTGTTACCGGTTCGCAATGAAGGCCGGACGGGGCTTGGTGTATAAGGTAGTGCCTATTTATATTATTAACAACAGAAAGGTTTAATTTGAGCTGACAGAAATACTGTTATGATGCCAATGTTTAAAATAATAATAATTACATGCGGTACTGTTATCTTGCAAGAGAACACGGGCAGCCCGGGACAACGCTGGAAATTGTTCAGGAAGGGATGCGACGACAAGTTCTTTCTCCATAATCTGGGAAACCACGTTGAGACGTATTTAATCGCCCGTGGTATTGGAGTTGACAACGAGCTGTGTGTACTATCCAAAAGTAACAGGAAACAGCTACAGTGAGGCTTTCGAGTTCACAGAAACAGACAAGTTTTGCTACTTATAAATGGAATTCAGTGTTCGCTCATAAACGCGCCCTCGTGCTGCTAAAAATGCCGCTGTCTTGAGCATACCTCGCGTGCAATTTGTGATACTTATAATTGATATAATCGCTAGCCGAAGTAGTCGATAGTTGTCCTTACTGGCGCGGAAAAATGGAAGAAGGTCCGGATAACTCGAAGAGTATTTTTGCCCAAACTGCTTAAATTTTAAAAACCATTTGAAGTCCGGTTGTACGAACATTGCATGTGTGCTAAATGTGCTAGATGATGCTAAAATTATTGTGAACGTGTCCGTTTTCAACAACGCTGCCATGGAACGGTTTGGCAAACCAAGCCGTTACGAAAGCACTTGTGTCGCAAAGACACGAAGACATTGGTTAACTAAAAAGCAGTGCAAACGCATCAATGTAAATTTTCCTCTTTGACATGTAAATGTGAATCCTGGTTCATACTTACATACGAATCTATCTTGAGGGGGTTGTTGAATCAGCATTCCTTTATATGCAGCAAACATCAGTAAGCCGGATCCTAAGTGGGCCGAATACTATTCCATTTTACCAGCAAAGAAATGCTCCGCAGACCGCGCTCCATGGATCGCTTAATAGGCACACTCATAAACAGCTTGCCCATTATCTTTATGCAGCCCCTCTGCATCATGACCGCCAGAGCTAAGCACTGTATGGCCGTCATTCCATGATCCTCACCACCTGTCAAGTTCACGCCAGCTCCAGCCTAGCCTAAAGTGGCATCGAGAAGCGCGTGTGAAGTAAACAGAAGCTGAAATAATGCCGCCAAACCGGATTATGTCCTTTTGCTGCTGATTGCTACCTACACGAACAGTTTTTAATCTGCAGCCGTTTATTACTGGTGAAGATCACGTGTTTTATCCTTATCTTGCTCTCTCGCCTGCAATCTGCCATACACTACTCTTGTATACCTTCACAATTAAATAAGATTCTACGTGCCACATTCGCGCCTCTAGTACACATCCTCACCCAGTTTGTGCTAGCCTGCAACTTCCTGTTTCAAGCTACTGACTAACGTCACGCTAGCTGAAACGTGGACACAAAAATATTCGATGGAGGCGTTGTTTATGCCATCTTGAACTCGCGCTGCCACTTAGAAGAGTGTAAAACTCAATTCGCTTGTTGCGGACCTCCTTTTCAGCATATGATAACAGCTGCAACATTAAGGCATCCCCATGGCCGTTGTTACCTGCATCGTTCCTTTTCTTGCATATCAATGATCCGTAAATGGCAGCCTCAAATCCTTGTACAGGATCATGGCTGCTTTGCGCCACAATATTGCAAGGGGAATGATCGATTTCACATTAAAATAATTATCGAATCCGAACTATTTCAGTTCAGTTACAGTACTTATTGCGCTGCCTATCGTTAAGGCTATCCACTTAGTTCTGCTTGGCTCAAACGTTCCACACATCGTAACCAGTGGTGGCGGCAATGTCTGCACTGCTGTCAAATTTGTTGATACGGAAAACTTTAGACCTAAGACGGTGGAGCGCCGGGATACTTACAAGCGAGACATTCACGACATAAATTGAAAACCAAAAAGAAATGAAAATCCCTCCAGTACTGGCATTTCTGCTGATTTCATTTTTCAGGTACGGGGCTGGTTCGCTACATACGACGAGCTAGCGGAAGAGGTCATTTTCCACCAAGGCTGTCTAACTGCGGTGATGCCGCTGCCGACAGAAGATTCTGACACGTCACCTTAGTCGTGGCAACCGGCGTGCACAAGCTCCTCCTCCACCATCAATGTTCTACTTATCAGTACGAAGTACGAACTCCCCTTATCGGTGTTGAAATCGGGAGAGCTGGTCGGTCACCCACGAGTTCGATATCCGGATTAGTCATAGTTCAGTGGTCTGGTTCGTTCCCTAGTCAAAGGACACGTTCCTGGTGAGCCGTTTGGTTGGGCTCCAATAGTCGTGTACGTGACTGCTACTAGTTGTATTACTAGTAATGAAATAACCATAACGAGTATGTTTCAAAAGATCAGTTGGAAGAAGTGTTGATTACGATGGAAACCGCTTTATCACAAAGGGTCAGCAGTACTGGAAGAAGCGACAACATGCGTTAGTTAATGTCCTGAGGTCCCGCGTAAGAAACCTTCAGGCAGCAGTTCTTAAAACGCGTACGCGTTGCACGCTATTAATAGTAAATGCCGCTGAATGATCCATCGACGGACGCTTCGTGGTGCAGCCCATCGGCTTCCCAAAAGTAAAGAAGCTGCATCTGGATGACCCTTAAAGATAACTGCGACATCAAAAGCAGGCGCATATCAATATGGCATGTTCATTGAAAATGAACACAAGCCCTGTCTGGATGTTGCAAACGTTTCGTTGCGTTGCACTGAACGTATCACATTTCCAACTGCACTGAAAAATGGGTGGATTTGGAGGCTGATCCTTATCAACTAAGAGTTATTCATGATGGCATTTATCTGGCTTGTGGTAGCTTCTTGGCGTTGTAGTTCACTCTTATACAGGGTCCTGGAAGTGTCCTACGGTTACTGGAAGTTTTCTGAAGTACTCGCCTGCGGGTTCCGACTCACTTTACAATTCAAATCAGACATTAAGTTGCATTGTATACGCACCCGACCACATCGCTGTTACTATTCCCTACTACACAGTTGCAGAGCTACGACATCTGAAGAAGTCCGGTTTGTTATCTGTTGGCTGATTCGACGACCCATGCAAGAACTATTGAGCAACTGTCGCATGCATTTCGGTTCTTGAACCGGCATGATAATATTGTGGAGGAATTTCTGGAACACGTGGACACTAGTCTGAATAATACTCGTAAGTGGCTGATTAAACAGATTTTTGTTGTCATTGTTTTATTGTTTCTAAACGTTTTGAGATGAGCGAGTTATTTTTCGACCACTGGGTTTTTGACGTCGAAAAACTTCAGCGAAGGCAGCCTGAAGCCGTTTACACCCACTGCTGAGCTCATGCGCTCACCTGGGTGATTCAAGTACAACTACACACATGCAAACTCCGCGCTAGTGAACATCATGTTACCGTGCTGAGACATGTCTCAGATTACTTCGGCAGCCCCAAGTAAATTTCTTGCACGAGAGCGAACTCATCATCGAAGCAAAAAAGCTCACTGATACGCGGTGGCTCTCTTTACCGACGCTTTGTCTAAAACGATGGTCATCGTCATCTGTGAACACGAATACCTTTATAGCAGTTAGCCCGGCGATAGTTAGTGCCCTAACAACAACCACTGTCGACCGTGATACGTTAGACGCAGAGTCTAGGAGAAGCGCCCGGATTGCTCTGCAGAACGTATTGCAGTTCGAAACTGTGATCATGCTCCAGAAGGGATTCTTTACAGATTCCTGCACCAGAAGGGGATATTTACAGATTCCTGGTCCCGGTAAACATAATATTATACAACCAGTAATACCGTATTGTCTAAACTTGATTTACAAGTATCACCAGCTGAAACATTCAGCGAAAATTAATTGGTTGCTGACGAATGTCTCAACAGACTAGCGGTAGTAAATTTGCCAAATATGTTGGTCATTGAGGACAAAATGGGAGCTAATTCTCGTTGAGTGCTAATTGTCACTGACGTGCGAAGGAAGCATCGACGTTCATAATGACCGGGAAATGTCGTTGAAACAAACTGATACGGGGGGCTCACATTAAATATCTTACTTCTTGAAACGCTCGCTGTGGTGATCATGCCAAAGCAATGGGTCGTTCCATTTTGTCTGAAAACTTTGCCGCCAAATCGAGAAGTGGAGTCCGCAAATGCATCGACACATACTCGATAAAAACTGGCTAGAACACAAAACCTTACTAGATCCTTATAGTTCTCAGGAGCGGGGAATTCTTTGACAGCTAAGATTTTGTCGGGATCCGGACGAATTCCTTTTCCCGAAACAATGTATCCTAATATCTTACAGGATGTGTTTGCGAATTTGCATTTTTTTTTCATTAATTGTGGTGTTAGCATGTCGTAGGATTTGGAAAAGTTCTGGAAATCGTTAAATGCGATTTCCGGGTTTCGCATTTGACAGTGCTGTCATTGATGTGAACCTAAAGTTTTTCCTCTCTTAAACTTTTAAAGTTAAAAAGTTTAGTCTTATCGTGTGCATAAATAGGTTTTGCATGGCGCGCTAAAAAGCGCAGGGTGCAAGGTGCGGTACTGGTGATAATCTGCAGTACTGATATGTACCGCAATGAGCAATTGTGGCTCAGTTTTGCCGGTCTTTTTTATGACGCGGAAATTGATGAAATCCTTGAACTAAGTCAGTAGCCGTAAATTGTTTGCCCTTCATTGACTGGAGCACTTCCTCCATCGAAGAAATCGGATAACGATCCTCTTTAATTTTAGTATTAGCCTAATCCGGAAATCCGCTACCAGTCGATGATTACCACGTCCTCGTTTTTTATCAGCATTACTGGTGAAGCCCACGGGCTTTTACATGGTTCCATCATTCCTTTTAAAAGTCCGTTTAAGGTATTCTCCATATCGTACTTTCTTTGCGGCGACACGCGCAGCTGGCTGTCATGCTGGGGTTTCCGCCGGTTGCAACAATTCATTAAGAAAGAAAAAACGATTAACATCTGCGTACTTGCAGAGTTCGTGTACTGAATGGGAATGAATTTAATAAAGTCAAATTTAATGTCTCATCTATTGTAGTAAATTGAGATTCTTATGAGGATTGTTTACCGAAATCGAGAGCAAACGAAAAACGGTAATTTTTCGGATGATACACGGTATACGGAATTATGACACTGTTCTCAGACCGTCCATGAATCATTTACAGGCTAATGTATCGCTTCCTCCGAGATCCCACTTACAGCAATGGCAGCTGACCTTTAATAACAACTCCCAGACCACGACTGCACGCCAATTTCCGTAAGTTTTAACTGTTTCTTAACTAGAAGCGGTTATCGAATGTGAAGCAAAACCCGGCCAGTTTAAGATTGTATGCAAGTAATGCAACTAACCCAGGCAACCTTTTGTCGGCGACCAAAGTCAAACGCTGTTCAAGACTGTTCATCGCTGCGCTATCCACGGTTTTCATTAATGAAATTTGTACATAAACTTGAAAGTATACCCTCATAATAAGAATTGCTAGGAATCAACAGTAGTAATGAGATGAGTTAACTATATGTCCGAAGTTGACTAAAACAACGTATGGATTCTCTAATCAAATCTGCGAGACAATACCTTGAATGCCGTAAGTCCTAGAACCCTTTGTAAAATTTGCACCAAGAATAGCGAAACGACCATTCCTGTCCTGATTTCCTTTTACAGCGACACACTTGAAAATGAGCGCAATGTACTTTTTCATTCGTTGTTTTGCCGACTTTAGGGTCGATGACCTAATACAAAAAACCACGTTGCTTTCGCAGTTGGCATACAAACGGCGCAAAACGCGTAATAGTGTTTAGGCATGATTAACATGTGCGCAGCGCTATACAGAGACTCGCTGTGTGTCCATGTGCTGCGTACAACCACAGTTGCCCAAACTTCTGGTCACGGAAGAATGGTAAGCGCCTCCGCGGACCCTCAAGTTGTACAGAAGGCCCAGATTGTGCACGTCCCTTCTCCATTACCGGAGATTCCCTACATTTCCCGTCCAGCGGAGGATGTCAAATCTCTGAATGAGACGGTGGAGAATGTCGGCCGCCGCCTGCGTCTACTAGGCCAACAAGTGGCAGAGCCGTAGTTCCTGCTGATCCGCTGGAGGAATTCCGGGCGCCACCGCATGGTCACCTCGGCGCCACCAACCAGCGCCTACATCCGAATATTGGACACCCTATTACGGCAGGTGATCGTCCGAAGAGAAAGAGCGGCGAAAGAGATGAAGGTATGGACGCTTTTATAGCATAATATTATGCCATTCCTAGAAGAACGGTAAGATTCTTCTCGAACGATGCTAGCAATGGTCGGATCCAGCTGGGCCATGGAATCGCCCAATCTACTCTCGCGGTATACGAGTCTTCCGGAAGCGCCGACACTTACGATCGCGCCCACGACACCCTTTGCAGATCGTGAAAACATCGCGTGCACTTAAATGCCGCACACCACCGCCGTGAGGTCGTTCGCGCAAATGCCGAGCAATCTCACCAGCGCGCCCTGTACGAGGCGGTATAAGTGGCCCTAGGCAAACAGGAAGCCGAGGCGGATGTCGATTTCGTAACAGCGCTTAGAGCTAGAGATGGAAAGCTCCGTCTGGAAGCCAACGAACGCCTCATGGACGAAGCCGACGCGGACTACGATCCGTCCAAGCAGTATTAATTTGTTACTTTTATGCTTACTTGGCAGTTTACGGTCAAGGTAAGCAGTCCAATGCATCGTGAGTTAATGTGGCAAACTGGCACGTGTGCCGAAAATCCAAAGAAATACAAGTGAGTGTATGTGTAATGTAAATATCATAATTAACGCAATTAAAAGTCTGCATTGCTCGTAGCGTCTGTTCCAACGTTATCCACCTCCGCGTAAGCCGACCAAATGAACCGAGGTCCTGAAAACGGCTCTTGTCAGACATTAAGAAGTATTAAGTGCATTTATCATGCATTATGCGAGTGCAGTAATGCGACTATTTACCCTTCCTGACTTGCAGTGAGCCGTTTACGCACCGTGTACCTGCTTGATAATCGTATTAACGGACTACTTCTCCACAGCCAATGGAGTCATTTTGCGAAGTAGAAATCTCTCCTCTAACATAAATGTACGATAAATTTTCGGTACTTCTTTTTATTAACGTATGTGATTTCGGTTTTACTGGTAATCTTTTAACGTCCCTTTTCACGTCATTCAGCGTGAGCATGCTTAAGATAGGTTGGCGATTATTGGGATTGGCTAAATAGTGTAACACATGTGAAGAATCCTTGAAAACGGTCCCGTCACTTCCATTCTCCAATCACTTTCGCGCGAAAGTGCAGTGCTGGACAAGTGGACCAACGCAACACCGCAACGATCATGAGATAAGTCTGCATCGCAATCGGTGGCTTTTCTTTCCTTAGTCTCATATTTGGAGGTCGTGCGGAAAAGGCCCTCCTTTTTAATCGACATGTAGCGAAGAACTCCGCGAACCCTCAAACTGGCCAGGATCTCATAGAGCAGTATTATATATACAAATGTCTGAAAAAACGCAGATCGTTCCATACAGATCAGAATATGGACCCAAATCGACCGCATTATATTTGCCGCACTAGAACATTATTCTACTGGTAGAGCCTGTTCACTCGGGGACCTCAAGATCTTTCGCTTTGTTATTAAGGGACATAGTTACGCCACATCCACGGTGGATTAGCAATGTATTTAGTGCTGACAAACAGCTGTAGCCCTTGTGTAACGAACGATTGATAATCGATGATTGCATTTACAGGCGTGGATTCCGCTTCTATCAACCGTTTGTAAATGGTTGTCATCCCAGTCTGAATTGTTTAATTCTCTGGCCCATGTAGCAGTAAAAATCATGCATTCTATATGACGTGTTGGTGTGTCACGCTGAGGGAACAAGGACGCTGCTTCGTAAGAGCAAACCAGCAACCATCGATTTACACACCAGCAAAAACGAAAGATGCGGACTTCCGGCACCGTCAGGGATGCAAAACTACGAACCACCGTGACCAAGAAGTTCCGGACGATAGAAGATCCCCTTTGATAACGCATGACATACTGTTCGAAGGTATGTTGTTTTCGGAAGCACTGCAGTGGATGGGATAGTTATACACGAAGTTTGCCTGCTCTCTGTTTACACCACACCAAATTCGTCCAAAAGACAAGGTTCGGCTAGTTTTCCGATACCCAGGACACGTTAAGTCAACGTTCTTCACACCAGTAAGATTAGCAAGGTCTGACACCAGAACTATCTCTGAGATTATAAAATTAGCCGAATTACTTGCTGTGACTGTTTGCATGGCTTTCATCACAACATTCTCGCTAACACAGTTGTTTATTTCTGCGGAGCGAAACAGTAGATCGACCACAGTAATCCATCTGGATTCTCGTAAATGGCACAAATTCATACACAGCCAATTGTGGTTAGTACAGTTTAAACCATGCACACAGCAACCGTTTTTCTATGCCTTTTTGATTTTGGGATGAAACAAGTACCTGTCGGCACAAGTGCGCGTTCACGCATCGTCTATGCCACCTAATACAAAAGACCAAAACTTCTTTCTACTACCACGTCCAAACAACTGGCCAGGTTGTGGTTCCGTCGCCAAAAGTTCAATATATGGAAAGATAGCTAGGCCCCAACGCCGCGATAGCTGTTAATATGGATGATCAGGATATTTGGCCTGACGTTTTAGTGAAGAGTTTAAGAACTGCCGCCGGGCAAATTTTGGCCGTTGTAGCGGGAGGAAAGATACGAGCTGGTCTTTGGCCGGTAGGGAAAATATAAATACCACCGGACCACCAGAGGGAGTATTGGCGGCTCTTCTACTTCTTTGCAGGAAACTGTAAGCACCGAGCACTGCGTTATTAGAGGTGTCGCGTAGTCAAAGCACACGGAAAAAGAAAAACAAATTAGGCCAAATGATACAGGAACAAGTTAATCCTCTTATGTACTTGGGCGCTTATATTGTTCGACAATCTGTTCTATCGTAACGTGCCTGCAAAATTGCTGTAGGCAACCAGCAGACATTTTACCACACATTAACTGACGTTGACAAACATTTAATTGGAGCAGTTCTGGCATTTTTGCAGCATCGGACGGTGTTGTGAAGGAGAGTCTTGCAGAAAATGTTTTAACAGAAATTAATAGATTTTAATAGATCTCAATGCCCCAAAGTCCGAACATTTTATGCCTTTCAAAACTTCAGTGGAGAATATTCACAGCGAAACGTATTCGGCATTAATTAATACTTATTGCAAGGACTCCTCCAATGGAAACCACGTGTCGCAAGCAATCGGCAACAACAAAATGTGAAAAAAAGCCGACTGAGCTTGCAAATGTACACGTAACAAATCACGGTAGATCGGATAAAGCGTAGATGCTGTTGCAATGGTGGAAGCGACTTTTTTCTGCAGCCCATTTGCGGTTGTAATCTGGTTAAAGGTCTCGTATACGGGACCTGTGCTGGAGTAATGCGCTTATCAGTCGAGATGAATCCCAGCATGTGGAATTTGCTTACTGGATGTACTCACCACTACCCGCAAAGATGCAGTCTGACGAAATAACAGCAGTGGCCAACACTGCAGTGGAAATTGAGATAGAGTTTTGGAAAACGACTTTTCGCCCGGTTTACGGACTAAGCGTTGCAGAACTACATAAAGTTTGTTGCTGACCGTCTTTTATTAATGCTTGGTGTAGATAAAATATTTGAAATATGCAGCGTTAAAACAACTCGCGTGATTTACTGTCGCTTCCTTATTGCTGCTCTTTTCGTTGTTGGCAAACGCATCCTGGAGGTTGGCAAAATTTCTGCAGAAACAGGCGCCTGATCCTTATGCGACTATGAATATTTAGGCTTTAGACAGAAGTAACAAGCAGCGCACGGGAATACTGACACGGTTTACGAAAACGTTCACAAAAATTAACGGCTTACAAAAACCGTTTGAGCAGTCAGCCTGCCAACTACAGGACCTATACTGCCTTAGATATACGGACACGCGCCTTGGTTTTTGGGCGAAGACATTACACATTTGCCTACTGTTTTAGTTCCACAAGGATTCCGACTTTCACCAAGTTACTAACCTGACATTTATATGCGGCGCGCGTTTAATTTCGATGGTCTGTTAGAGATATATAATGGCCAACCTAACAGTGCAGTACAAGCCAGTGCAACTGAATCTGAGTCGCATAACTTTGGTGACGCTACCAATATACTGAGCGAGCGCAATAGTCAAAACGCAAAGCTGTTCATTGACAGACCGTTCACACTACAGCAATATTAAACTCGAAAATTCTGGAACTTATTTTTTCTTGTCGGTTCATACTCGTACCGTTTGCTCAGCCGTTTAGCGGAGTCAAAGGGTTTGCACAAATTTTTTCCCCGCGAGCGCTTAAACAGGTGGGGTGGATCACAACTCTAGCACGATAGTTTTTGCACCGAACTGAATAGTCCCAAATGGTGCTGGGCCCTGGTGCACTTGATACCGATACTCTAAACGAGCACAGAAGTCGATTCACGAAACTGTGCAGTGACAAACAGTCTACACTGCAGCGTAAATAAAGCCGAAAATTTCCGGACAGTCTTGTTCGGGTACTTGTAGTTCACGGTACTACCAGTGGTACTGGTTCTGGTACTGGTAGTGGTAGT
Organism: Paramacrobiotus richtersi; assembly: GCA_034698045.1. Lineage (NCBI taxonomy): Eukaryota > Metazoa > Tardigrada > Eutardigrada > Parachela > Macrobiotidae > Paramacrobiotus > Paramacrobiotus richtersi. Next base: position 16,629 of record JAQGAU010000277.1, read on the forward strand.
TGTACTATTAGGCCCAGTTTATCTGGCTTTGCTACTTGCTACGTGCTAGGCTTTTGCCAGGCGTGGCCTCTGGCTGTCGTCACATAGCACAAAGTCAGCTGCGATGGTGTTTACGCTAGTAGACTAGACTACATAGTCGCAACTACATAGCCTGCTAGTAGCGGTAGCACGCTCACGTGAACAGCGTTGGCTAACCGTAGTCGCACTAGCAGCTGCTTCCCGTAGACATAATGGTTAGTGGATGTAGCAACCTCATGAGGTTACTACACCACACTGAAACCCGTCGTTCAACACTGAATCAGTCCAATTGGAGTTATCAAATTATTAAACGGATGTGCTTCACTGTAAACTGTGAAATCTGTGCCAGAAAATTCCGAAAACACAACGATTGTGAATTAAAAAATTTTTAATTTTAAAATAAAGTGCTTTAAAATAATAATTTTAAAGACATTACTGTAAGAAAAAATAAAAATTTTTACCTTAAAAATGAATCAGAAAATAAATATTAATTTAACATCTTTTAATAAATGTTTGTATGAAAAATTTTAATTTATAAATTGATAATTTTTAATTAAAACGTATTCTGACCAAATCAATGTAAAAGTAAACAGTTCGAGTTAACAATTGAAAATTTTCAATAAAAATATTTTCAGACATTTGAAAATTAAAATGCACATCGCAATAATTCAAACTATAAATTAAGAGTTCGTTACGTCAAAAGCTGAAATAATTAACAAGTTGTGATTTTTTATGGCTTTTTAATTTCGAGTTAATCGGCTCACCATAGCGCGGTTGCCGGCTTGCCATAAACCCGATGCCGGCTTGCCATACGGACCTATGCCGGCTCACCACAATTTGCTCTAGCTATAGTCGGGTCATCGTGAACTGACTATTCACTCGCTACTCCAGCTGGAACTAGCAAGTGTTCGGCCTGTTTATGCTGACAGCTACTGCTTCGGACACAGAGGGCGGGCGGAGTACGAAGTCACATAGTTGTAGCGAGCCAGATAAACTGGGCCTTAGTCGTATTAGTGGTGATATGTACTGTATTGGGACACGCCAGCAGTTTAATCACCCGAACAACTGACCATAATATCAAGTTGGGCTTTGGCACATCGGTTGTTTGAAAAGTCACGGAGGCAGGAACCCTCATTGTGTGTGCTGAACATACTTCGGCTCTGGCTCTTCGATATTGCATTTTTCACGGCTTATTGGGATAGTGCACCCTTTCCCCCTATGTTATTGCTGCAGGGAAAACCATACTAACCTGGGGGACATTATGATAGCCCAAACCAGCCCTCGAAACGATAGTCGTCGGATGCTAAAATCTGTCGAAAATTAAACATTGCGCTTCCGTTCCCTGGTGAGTTAATCTTGCCTAACGATAAATTAAAGAAAGCGCAAAACGTTTTGAGAAGTACGATGCCAAACCATGCGGATTCAGAACAGCTTAAGGAAGCCTGGAGCGAGTTTGTTGAGCATGAATCCTTACGCATAGCCGAACCCGTTGGAAGTTGCAAAAGCTTTGAATATCGTTCAGGTTTTCTGAATCCGCACTTGCTCGGTATCCTAATTTTGCGCTCAGCTCAGCTCAGCTCAGCTCAGCAAAAAACGCTCAGCAAAAAACGCTCAGCAAATTTTGCGCTTTCGCTTGATTTGTTGTTATGTAGCACTGACTCACGATTAAACGAACGCAAAGCATGCAAATTTTGAAAGATATTAACATCCAAGGACTATTGTTGCGAGGGCAGGCTTGGGCTACCATGATTTCCCCAAGGTCAGTATGGTTTCCCATGCAGGAAACGCATTGGGGGAAAGGGTGCAATATCCCGTAAGCCCTGAAAAATGCACTATCGAACAGTCAGTGTCGAAGTATGTTCAGCACAAACACAGTGATTGTTTCTGCTTCCATCACTCTTCAAACCCAACCAATGAACTAAAATGCTAACTTATCAATGTTGTCAGCTGTTCGGGTGATTTGACTGCTGGCGGGTCCCGCTACATACCACTACCAATAATACTATTGATACAACTACTGTACAAGAACCAGTACCATTACCAGAACTAGTACCAGTACCAAAACCAGTACCAGGAGCACTGGTAGTACCATGAACTCTAAGCACCCTTCTTGTTCAAGTTGGTTCTTTGGAAGAACAGACTTTTTCGTAACAGTCGTACATTTGTTTATACCATTTGTTAAACAACTCTGCCCTGTCAAAACGTTTGCAGACATGTACTCCCTGCCAGTACTTAAACGGTTACGCTGATTCAGAACTCCAGTACGCTAGTTTCGGCGCAGAACTCGATAAGCAACAAACCCTGCAATGCCCAGTGCACTCGGTACCGATTCCCAGAATCCGCACATAAGTCGACACGCAAAGCTGTGCATTGGCAAACTGTTCGCATTGCGGCGTAACTAGAACCGAAATTAAAACCTTCCCGCGCACCGATTTTGATGATTCTAATTAATCCCACACGGCATGATCCGAATAATCGTTCTCACTGCTGTTTTCTTGGTGCGTACGTTGTCCTAGAGATTGTGAGTGACATGAACCGAAATCACAGCAATCTGGACTTACTTTATTATGTTAGTCAGCGCGCTTTTTTAATAGAGATGAGGATACCAGCCTTATACGTACAGCTTAGCGCCTGGCCGAAATGCTAAAATGCTAAGGCCGAAATTATAAATGGAGTTTACGCAGTTGAATATCAGGTTCTGTAATAGAAATAACAATATCATACCATGACAAGCGTTTTGTATGGTCAAGAATTCACCGCTCGGAGGCATCCAGGGACAAGACTAACAAGGGCACATGAGCTTTTTTGCGTGATATCGCCGTATCTAAGCCGTGGCATTTCCCTTTTTTAAAGAAGCTTGTAGAACTTTAACGTAGCGGGCAGCGACGTGTCCGCGGTTGGAGCTAATACTTTTTACCCACAAAAAGAACAGAAACTTGAGGGTGAGCCATCGACGCATACAACGAAAGTCCTAAAAACAGCAAGGGTACTCTGACTGCCGCACAGCGTGAAGCAAACCTGCTATGTCTACACTTCTCTCCTCTGTGCCTGTTTCTGATCCAGCTACTGTTACTGTCCCGCACCTTCCAGTTTCGCTGCGTACTCCCCTGCCCTGCCGCACTATTCTCAACACTGCTGCCAGCTTTCTCGCTCTGTCGCATCTCTGCTGCACACGCCCCAACACTTCCCACAAAATTCCCTGCCCTGCCATGCACTCTCCAACTATACTGCACTCTCCACTCCTCTGCCTTACACTTCCCAACTGCATACTTCCTTGCTCTACCGTGCATTTCTCAGCTATATTGCAGGCGAGGCCTTCGAGTACATAAGATCGCGTCGCGAGTACTCTACATATTGCAAACATTATGACGTACGCGAACGCCTGAAAGGCCTGACCATGTGATCGAAAAACAAGCTGCTGTACTTAACACTGACGAGTGGACCACATTCACGAATCGCGTATAAGTACAAATATGAGCTACATGATCAGCAATACTGCAATAATGCAAACGACGCTAACCGAATGCGTTGTGTATTGAACGAACCAAACTCGTCTAAACTCTCATCAGCCTATGCTTGTTTTTGTAATCATGCGTGCCCTGGACGTCTTCCCAGACTTCCCTCAATTTAAAATGTACACCTCTAGCCGTACAAAGTCATTACCCTGCAACGCTATCATCTCCAGGAACGGACTTTCAGTTAGCAAACGCTTAGATAACGCAGAAAAATCACTTTTACCTCAACAACAGTAAGTGTCGTTTCAGTTACCAATACTTGTTGTATTGGTACAGTTACCTGAAGATATGCCGACGGAGCTGACCTCAAACCCTTAACCCGCGAAGTGGTCTGCTTATCCCGCGCCTGCATAACGCCGGAATTCGTTGGTGAGCCTCCGTGTGGAACACCAGCTTTCTTCCCTGATCCAGTCAACGGCTTAACGCGATTCATGATTAGAATGCAAGGACGCTACAGGCACGTACTGGTACTGTCGTAAATATATAAGGTACAGGTATGCCAGAGACAATCCGCAGATTATAAAGTCATAAATGATTAGCGTCCAAAGCTAACGTAACGTTGATTATCCAAAGGAGAAACGTTTTACGGGGGCACTGGATTTGGGCGATATTACAATAACATGATGATCTGTAAAGTGAAAAACAGGAAGTGAGCGGGCATATTGGAACCGTCATGTTATTTCTTTGCGCCAGAATTTGGTAATATTCCGAAACGTTGAGGTCAGGATCCCGACATTCGATAACGCATTATTCTTAAGTACGAGATGCCGTTTAGTTGAAAGGCCTGTTTAAAAAGCGTACAGGAAAGTGAATTGAAGGAACGAATATTCATCTGGACGAAAGAGTGTCAATAGGAATTCAAGAATTGTGAATCGTTGGTCCCACAAGGCCAGAATGTACTCTTCTTCCAGTGAAACAAAATATCATCAGAAATAGAATCCACGGCGACCAAATGCGGAAAAAAACCTCTATACTATCAACCAGGTATTTCACCCCCGCAGTTCTAATCAGCATTGTGGAGAGAATCAATCGTTCACAAGATGCGTTTTTGGCTTTCGGAAACTTTGTTTGTTACACATTTACTTTCTGTTAAAATAACGCGGCTGAATGACGTGTGCTAAGGAACACATTTTCCAAACTAAACGACTATATCAGCCGAAAGAGATCAGTCTAAAATTCATCTCCTTCTGGAATGCGATGCGAGCAACACAATGTGCTGTGCCAGAGCCGTTGGCTGGTCTACCGGTAGAAACAAGCATAAGAATACGAAGACCATAAAAGTTTCCCGGACAGCATCACAGTTTCGTGCGGCTTATATGCCCTATCAAGCTAGAGTGAATGCTGCAAGTTGCAGCCTGCAACGCCGTGAACGTTAGAAAACGATCATAAGTTTCTTTAACTACTACTAAGAAAATATGATTACCAATTGTTAGCTTTTGACGGCGATTTCAACCTAGCAACAATGTCCAACACCTCATTCCGAAACAAAGTCGTTGCACTGTTGCACAAAGCCGACCGTTCTGATAGTGTTACAAAACCATGGGATCTTGCCGGTAAACGGTTTCACTGCCCTTATTTCGTGCTCGAAAGAAAGCCATCGGCGTTCGCGACCATGCCGTGCATGTTTTCAGTATAGCTACTGCTATTCGGGATCTATCAATTTTGCGAAGAATACAATCGTACTTTCCTCCTTAGCAAGTGCCTTAGCCTAATATTCCGCTTGCATTAGGCAATGCATTACGGTTTTGTACCATCAAATAGAGAGCAATGTAACGATGTCTCTCGTTTGCGGCATTCACGCAACAGTGATATTTCCATGCACAATATCAACAACCATAACACGCGCCCAGTTCGTTTCATCTTGCAAGTTGACAAATATTTGGAAATCTAAATTCAGTTCATAAGAGCTGCACATCCACATTTTAACTGAAATTAAAAATGCACGATCCCGGTCGTGGATGTATTTGCAAAAAGATGTTCTGGTAATGACTTGTCTAGTGTCTCGTTGGCCCATTGTTCCAAACCGGATGCAGTGCACTGTTTCTCTCGTAGACTTCTATGTTATAAGCTATTTCTATAACTCGGCTCCATTGCTCTCAAAAGGAACGCACTATAGCTCAAACGATAGAGAAACAAATTTGGCTGGTAGCCTCTACAACTATTTTGAAATATTGGTACGAAAGGAAGAAGTTATGGCCGTTTTCAGTTAACATAGAAGTCTACGAGACCGTTGCAGAGACCTCCCGTAGACTTCCGTGCTAACTGGAAACGGTCACAGCTCTTTTCTTTCGAACTAACAACTCAAAATAGTGGTTATGACTATTAACCAAATTTTTTTAGCTATCTTTTGAGCTATAGTGGGCCAGTAACAAGGGCAGTGGGACTAAGTTACAGAAATTGCCAATAGCATAGAAGTCTACGGGAGAAACAATCGGTTGCATCCACTTTGCAAATCAGTTCCCTGTAGTCAAAGCATTACAGCGCCCTGCTGCTCAATTGGTGAAGGCTCAATGCTTGAAGAAGCCTTGCTGTTTTACACCCCTTCATCCTGGAAGTATCAAAACTTGGCTGAAGTCACACCTGCACAAACACCTGTGCGAGATGGCAGTCCAACTATGACGAAATAAGATTCGTCGATCCATTTATTCAAATCATGAAGTCTAGTTAGGCTCTCTTCCCAGGATGAGCTACCAAAAAGCGGCAGATGGAAAACATTAAGAATGTTCGCAGAGCTTCTTCAGCAACCTGTGTGCAAAAGTTGCATGCCGAATCCAGCAGCCGCTTCTGGCACGTTGATAAACAGCCTGAGAAAAAAATTCGCAGCACGAGCTTCCGTACAGAACCACAGGCCGGTCCCAAAATTGGAAAGGACGGAAAGAGGCATTGACAATTCCAACCAAAGCGAATTGACGCTATAAGAAACCGTATCTGGCAATGCATCCAAGAAGGCAAGAACTAAAGATGAAATACGGACGTAACTGCTATCTTAAGCATGTACGTCTCCAATACTGCTGCTGCTTAGAAAAATACTAAGTTTTCCAATGGCTTTTTCGAACACTGCCCATATGATATGTATCCCGTCCCTCGGTATTGCGAGAACACTGTCGGCGAAAACACTATCGTTTGGGGGCATTGATTGTGCTGCATTGCTGCGTTGATCATGTTGCAGGATTATCTGCTTCCAGCTCTGAGCGAGATGTCTGATCATTACGGTCTGATATATAAGCTCTTTCGTCCACGAGGTGAGGCGCCACATGGACCTTCTTCAAAGCAAAGAGCGCCTGATCTTGATGTTGTTTGACGATCTTAACACGCTTCTTGCATGTTGGATAAGTTTCCACCAGGAAACCGGTGTCACTCGTTACAGCATTGGTCTTGATCGCGTTAGACGTTTATCCGTGCACGAACTCCAGCCGTACCCGCCGTTTGGGCTTTTCGAATAGTGCGTTCAAACTTTTGCACAAAGTTGATCAAAGTTTCCCGGGCATGAATGCCGAGGCTGAAGCCTGTGATCCCCTTGTCCGCATCGCGGACAATAATTGGAAAATTGTCTTTTGTGCAACGAATCTGAAGGTTTCTTAAGGCGGAATGGGTGGCCTCTTTGCAGAGAAGGTATCGAAATCGTTCGTTCTGAGAAATGATGTGGAATCATCAGCGGATGAGGTCTTTCCAGTTCCTGTTTTTCCACGGATCTGGCGTGGTGTTGGACACACATGCCAACGACTGACATCACTGTTAGAGATATGCCGCACAACAATATGTCAACGGATTAAGGTGTTTGCATAACCAAGCCTTTTCGGCTTTTTATAAATTTCTGTGAAAACTTCTCGGATTGGACCACGTTTTTTGCACCACTAAAGGTGATCTTGTGATGCTGCAACGGAATTCACACTAAGGCTACTTAAGTAACTCGACCACTGTTTGCTGTACAAGGACGTCCGTCCGTCTACCAGATTTTCGAAAGAATGCTAGAACAAACACCTGCACCTTTTAGGGAATGCTTCCAGATCATAAAGCGATTGCTCGAATAGAAAACCGTGCAGTGCGGAAAAATCTTTGGATTGCTGGCAACTGTTTCCATCGTGATCAGTTTATCGGCGTCCCAGGAGTCGGTAATGTCTAACTGCATTCCTGACACTGCACAGCTGACGCACCTCCTATGTAGTCATCAATGCGCCGGAGGCTATAATCTACGCAACCGTCGGCAGGTAGAGAGAGCCTTTAAGTTAACCTGATTAACAATTACGTCTGCATACAGCGTAATTTTTTGACTAATGATCTTTAAATGTGTTTCCGCATTCTTTCTCGACTTGTCATTGTCTTACCGTTATCGGAAATATTGGCCTTTTATCCCAGTGCAGTAAGCTTAATGTGGTTGTCTCAGCTAGACGCTCTCCTTGCGGATATGAGCCGCTAATCGTGCTCGGTGATCAGGAGTTTACAATTCTTTCGGATGGTTTTCCTATTGGACCATTTCAACCGTGTCGACGCCACTACTCCGTCGCACGCACTGGTAAAAGTACTCCATGCATGTAGCGTCTTGTCTCTCGCCGGTTTTGTCTGTCCTCTTCTTGTTACTAGCATAACGATAATTATCTGCATTTCCCTGTACACAGTTAAGAGCACTTGATCATTACCGGCCGTTTGGAACTTTTCCCTCAACAACCTCTGTCGCATTTTAGTCCTTAGTATCGCAGCTGTTATTATCGCTGCAGAACTGAAATCGACAGAAATGTTTCTAAGTTTTACTTTCAAGTTTCCTCATGCTAACAACATTTCTATTTTCACTGTGAATTGTTGCGAGATGAATAGGTATCCGCGTTACGCCGCTATGACTCCTAACGAACGGCGCGACGAGTTATGCCGAGAGCTGTTTAACAATTTGGGTCGTTATTTTACTATACTGCCGAATGTGCCACATGCCTACGCGCTGGAACGGTGGTGTGTGTATGAGATTCTGCGCTCCGCAATCCGCTTACATCTTGCTCCAGGAAGACCCTTTTACTTTTTGTTTATTTTACGGTTGTCTACGCCAAGCATTTCTTAATGTGAATACTTATACGCCGGATCTTAATTCCGACATATTATGATTTGTACCGCTTTGCGGCACGCAGGCAGTTCCAATGTGCCGTATGATAGAAACAATGCGGGAACGTACCGTTGCTAGTTGCTTCGACCTTCCTGTATCGGGCTGCCCTCGGTATTCTTTGCGCATTGTAGCTGCGACTGTCCGGAAAGTGTGCAGAAAAATGGCCAGTTAAATAAATGCACGCAACGGTGTCGATATTTTATAATAGAGATAGCGTCATATTTATGGCCGATTCCGAAGAGCCAAAGACTGTAGCCTCACGTAATCCAGGATTACGGGTACGAAAATTTGAACCGTCCCCTGATTTTCCCCGGAAATGACCAAACGGTTGACTAGTACAAGTGCAAAATAGCAAATTGGAGAAGTCGCTTTGCGCCAACACACGCTTATGAATGGCCAGCAGCAAGCCGTCTGGTCCAATGTTGTAATGAGTCACCTGCCAAAACTGATGTTTCTTGGTCTTGTCTACAGGGACGCCTTTCCCGGCGACGTTTCTCAGACTCCTTTTGATTTTCATCATTTCAATTCGAATAACCGTCAAGAATAAGCTAGCGCTTTTAATACTGTGATACTTTCCGAACTTGTGCAGCCGTTGATGATTTGCAATCATCATCAATCATCATCAATGACGATGATCGTTTGAGAAGAGAAAGGCTCCGCATTTAAAGTCCTTCTCTTGATAAAGATGTGTTAGTTGAGTTAACCATCAGTAACGATGATATGCAGACTTGGTGCACGAAGTTTTTCTGGTCAAATCGGCTCCATGATAAACTGCTCCTGTCACTTACCACGTTCAAATTGGTTTATTTAGGTCATTAGATAATAAATGCATGCGTGTTCCACTGTAGAAGTCTTTTGTGGGGGGCCGACCCTCTCTACGTATTAAGCTTAGAATTCATAGTGATTGTTTTTAGTTTACTGCGTGCTCCCTGCACTCCGTACTTTTTCCGCACGTAACATATAGAAGATTATTTTATAGTAATTTTGCAACGTCAGAGCACGCCCGTAAAACATCCGTCAAGGAAACACCCCATAGTACAATGGAATACAAGATTTACAAGCACAGTCATTTCTCTTACAAATACAAGCGATCATTGACACCTGGGGTACCTACATTCAAACCGAAACGCAAAACAAGCTAACCAGGGAGAACAGTACCCAGCACACTGTCCTACACGAAACCTATACTGTACTGCATGAAACTTGTATCATCCTGCACTGAACCTACATGGAATCTAGGGGCGAGTGGCGGTGCCGCGGGCAAATGGGCGAAGAGCAGCGCATCGACGTCTGTAAGCCAGCTTGCCTTACCAAGTCTGCATTCGCTTTTAACGTGTTGTTTGATTTCCTCAACTCTCTGCATTTAATAATAATAACTATCTGCAGACTTCAGCTTCGGCGAATACACATAAATGATTCTAGTACAATCTTTGTTTGGGGATGATTAATTACTTCACTCTGAATCCGCGGAATTGTAGAATGTGCCACCGTTTGCGACACCACTACGTGGCTGTCCGTAGCCGGTTTATTGATGTCGATCACACTGATAAGTGAAAAGTAAAACAGATCTTTAATCTTCAGAGTAAGATACTTTGATGAGGTCTTGCAATCCACGGCAAACGGGGTTTTCTTGCCAAATTTGGCACAGCCTAACATGCAAAAATTCTGATTTCGATTGTATGGTTTCATATCGACTATTTCAGGAAACTTTTCAAATATCACAGTCAATCGGGTTTGACCTCTTGGCATGTTGCAAAACATGTGTCGGGAACTATAATATGGTAGCTGAATTTGGTCTTTGATCTGGCATTCCATACGTTGTAAGTTAGTAGTTAATACCAAGATAACTATGCAGACAGTCAAGTAAGTCGTCAAGCAGAAGATCGGCGTGGTTTTTGTACTCAGCATACGGCACATCGATATCGAGATACAATCTTATATCACAGTATACAGGAACAAGCTCATAAGAACGGAATACTGTACTGCAGAACTGTCTGTTATCATATCCCACAGTTTTTCTTTGCCACAACCAAGAAAGCGCCTCGACCCATGTGAAGATATTTCACAGGAAAACAAGCGGAGCAGAAAGTCCGAGAAAACCACATATCGCCTTACGCGGATGCATACAATTCTGGCAGCGCCGACTGTACTAGATCGTATCAAGTGCTATAAGGGCAAGGGGCAACTTACTCAGAGATACTTGTACGTTCTAGGGAAAACCTACCATGTTTCCCGTATGGGACACCTGCTCTTCTGAACATCTTACCGCTAAATACCCAGAAAATTGTGTATTTGTTTTAGCTGCTGACTGGTGCATCAAGACCATGTCACGTTGCAGCTGTGCGTTGAGTAGCGAGTCCCCTAGAAGTGTATTATCGGCGAAAAATGTTTTATAAGCGCTACAAGCAGTTGGTGCCTTGTCCAGTGTAAAAGAGTGTCCTGTGCGATGTCGTGACAGGTGTGCCAGTGGAATCAGAAAATCCCAGTTTTTCGTGGTGCTGTAACGACACGAATATATGAATGAAAGCCGATAACAGTTTCTTTCCTTGCCATGGCCGTGTGTGTGTGTTGCGGTTTGGCGACGATCATTTCCACTACAATACCGTTCAGTGCAGGGCGGATAATGGTTTCGGTGTGGACCAAAAAACGTTTCAAATGGTTAAAGGTATGTTGTAAGTTTAAAGTAAATCGTTGGCCAAATAGATACATTCCCGCATTTCTGTCTTGCGCCGGCGGGATTCTTATGTTGGAGCATGCAGGCGGAAAGCGATAGTGCACAAAAAAAACAAACGAAGCAAAGTAGTGCACAAAACCGATGCACAAATTGAGGCAGCTCTCCACATTCCAGTAGGACGCATAATGGCATCCATTATAACCAATGACCTTAAAAACGTTAAATAAACACTAAAATTAACTTAACATATTGACAGAATGTGTTACCACTGACCACATAAAACAGCCCAGGTGTGGTGCGCTATCACAATAACGAAGTGAATGCACACTCGCAGCGGCTGCACTTGTAAATGCCTCGCAACAGTGTGGGTAGCGCATGTCGTTGTTGTTCCAGCGGTCCGGCTTTATGCAGTTGTTCCGCAAAATACTGAAAAAACGTGAAGAGACTTTGCCATTGGCTTACCGTACAGCCAGTATTAAAAAGAATGTGGCCATCATAACTATTGTTGACTGTAAGACGTAAGTCATTTCACATTGTAGAGCTATCCTGTATCGGAACGTATGACATGCATATCCGACAATCAGAAGTAAGCATTTGTACCTACGATTGGAACGATGAGGAAAAGATCGACATGGGTCGTTGGCTCGGCGCGCACCCAGAAGATCTCACAATGGAGACGTTGGCGAAATGGGGAGCGCCAGACCGTATAATGTGGCCGTTCCTCATCCACGGCATACAGTATGCTTTATGCTGACGATACGTCTGGTATTTCGAACTTCACCAGTTTCCTCGGATGTTGCCTCGGTTGGCGGAGGGGAAAGGTCCAACGAAAAACCAACAGCCGTGGCAAAAGCGAATGACTACCCTGGCAAATTATTTTTACGCATGGCACCTTTGGTCGGTTGCACTGAGTACAAGATGAATTTTATTCTGAGCAGTGTCTGAGCGCTTTCGCAGTATCCGCGGACGGTTGCGCACTTGTACTAATACAATTTGCTGTTCTTGCAGAAATACGCCTCGGGTGCGAACTCGGGCAACATCCTCAACGAGGCCGAAGAGGCCAGCGGTGGTGGCACGGAGGTGTCCACTGACGACGACGAAGTCGAGCTCCACGCGGAAAAGCGAGGAATCCCCACAAATATGAAGCCGGTGAAAAGTAAGTTGATGAATTGTGCAGATTCATATAGTGTGTGAGTTAACCATTGATTTACCGGTCTGAAAGCCATTAAGCGCAAAGTTGTCCGGGAACCCGAGCAAGGCCAGAAAGGACGAGTTGCCCAAGGCCAGGGAGTACAAATTCAAGTGTCTCGGCTTGACGCGCCAGGAAACAACGTTTTTTCAGACGAAACAGAACCCGAAAGAGGACCGGGAGCATTGCAAGCGGGTTCACGGGATTGGACCATTTTCTTCGACATACTTGCTGTAACTTGCATGAAATGATGCTGCGCAACTACCCTATGCATGAAATACAGTACGTTGCGGGCAGACAGATGTTGCGCGGTAACATTCGCCGCTAATTAAAAGTGGTTGTATTATACAACTATGTGCTGTGCTTGTACTAGTTGTAACAATAAGATCAACAGCGACTTTTCTGCTCTTTCCTTTTAGTTTAGTTAACCCGCTGACATCTAAGGGTAATAAAAGCCGATACGTATACCAAGCTGTTTAGCGAATGTCTTCAGTATAACAAAATATTTATAGTCACCAACCGCTACTCCAATGACGCCATCAGTCGTTCACACCGTGACCCGACCCGTCAGCTTTACCAACGGACAGCCATCCTACCAAACCACTAATATCCAGTCAACATTTTGAGGCGTTTTACCATCACAAACGACCTCTGCCGGAATAACATCATGACGCCGCCGAATCCGCATAAGCACTTACTGTATGCGGTGCGACAACACATGCCAGTGAGGTACATGTACATAAGTTGTGAGCCACGTACATTTGTTTATACCATTTGTAAAACAATGCAGCCTAGCCAGAAAGTTTGCACACATGTACTTCCTGCCAGTGCTTAAACGGGTACGGTGATTCAGAACTCCAGTGCGCAAATTTTGGCGCTGAACTCGATAACAACAAATCGTGCAATGCCGTGGTGAATCCGGTGCCTATTTCCAGAAGGCGCAAGAAAGTCGACACCCAAAGGTGTGCATTGAAAAACTGTTCACACTGCGGCGTACCTAAACCGTAATTCAAACCGTCCTGCTCCCGCAACAATTCTGATGACTCTAACCAATCCTCTGCGGTGTCACGGATGCTTATAAAAACTGTGCTTTAATAACGCTACACTAGTCTGTATAGTGTAACGAGGCTAGTTCCATATATACTAGCAGTGACACAACAAAATCAATCCTGGCCGCAGGGCAAGTCATCGGACAAGATTAGCACGATGCAAACGCGATGGTTACATGCATGGTGAATGTACGTATACCATGACAACGGAATGATCTGTTCCACTCTGGCCTGTCGTTTTGAAAACTGCAGCTGGATTCTTCAGTTTATCCCAAGCCACAGTTGTGTGGAAACAGTCCGTCGATGACGATCCAAGACAATAACTACAGGAAAGATGAATTTTCCGATAAGCTGGCAAAATAGTGTTCTCTATGTAGAGGGTTCCAGAAACAGAGTTAATCATTCGGCAGCTCACAACAGTCGCAAAAATGTCATCGTGCCGGAAAGTTACAGGAAGCTGCCGAGGAAAAACTGGCCCGGACAAGATATGCTGAAGATGTGAATTTCCTGGCGTGGTGCGACGTCGATGTACGTCGTCCCTACCAACATGAAAGTTGATTCTGATGCCTTCATCAAATTAATTTTGAAGCCCATGCTCAATAAAGATCTACCGCGCTTGTACGGAGGGGACGCGAAGAAAATTATCTTCCACATGGACTAAGCTCCTTTCCACACCGCCAAAAAGACTGTTCAGTGGCTCGAATCGAACAAAGTGAAATTTATTCAGAAAGAAGAATGGTTGGCTAATTCTCCGGACTGTGCACCGATGGATTATGCGGTCAATTCAATTTTTAAACGAATTCTGAAACTGAGCGTCGCTACGGATCAGAAGCAACTGGCACGTGTTGCTCGCCGCAAGTGGAAGACTTTCCAATTATTAGCCTTCGAAGCGCTTTAAGATCCTGGAAGTCTCGAGTTCAGTGTATGGTTAGAGCAAAGGGCTATCAGTATGAACATATTTGGAAAGGACATCGTGCTCCGTGAAAGTGGAAAAAAATTTTGAATGAACAGTGTCAACCAGGCTGTACAGCACGGCACTGTACGAGACTGCTTCAAAAAAATAAATAAGCTACAGTTAGTACAGTATTAGAGTATTCTAAAAAAATAAATCAGCTCCAATCGACCTCGAAGACGCCAGAAAAATCCCGGAACGAAAGATAATAAATTTTTCGGTGCCATTTTGCGTTATACTGTGATGCCATTTTCGGTAAATAAAAATGACACTTTGCACCGAGAAACAGGGAATGCTGCGTCAGAATTCGCCAGTTCAGGATACAGTTCCGCTTCCCGTGATAGATATGACGACAGTGCCGAAACATCCCAGAGAATAAGAAGGCGGTTGCTCTAATAACCTGACAGACCTGTTATCTTTGGAATTCTCTTCCTGGTCTCCTTGAGTTTTCTTGGAGCTGATTTTTTTAAACAGATTAACCCCCTGATATAAAAACATACATACTTCGAAATTTCTCTGAATCTTTTAAATGCGTACTGACGCATGGTAAGAGATTTTTTACGCGATACAAATAAAATAAACTTAATCTATTCTGTATTACCTGCGAATACTAACCAGCACAACAGATACCCGACATTCTGGTAACAACAAATCTGGTTCTCATCCGAAGGTCGACCGCCTTCACTAAATATTCTAACGATGAAAGCCGTCTTCCTAGGTTTTTATAATATTACTAAAACACTTATCCGTTATCCAGCCGAATACCCTGATTCTAATGCTGCACTTCTCTACAATTTAAAGCGTTAACATATGTCGGCATATGTTCGGAAAATTTTTTGAATGTGACACTTGCGGTCCGAAACTCCAGATTATAATATTCTTAACGAATAAAGCGACAAGTGGGAGATCAGAACCTGTTTTTAACTGCAAAATTATATGACTGAAGAAGAACTGGGTTCTCTTACCTCTCTGCGGTGAGACGTGTTGCGCTCCGCATCAAAA